>LBNU01024110.1:24425-78642 GCA_014162995.1 Artemisia annua
GATTTGTTTCGTTTTTTTTGACCCTTAATGTTTTTTCTTTCATTTTCATTGGTTTACTTTGTTACTTTATTTTATTTTAATTATGCTTATTCCAATTTGTTTGTTTTATTTGAATAAACGGAAAATATATATATATATATATATATATATATATATATATATATATATATATATATATATATATATATATATATATATATATATATATATATATATATATATATATATATATATATATATATATATATATATATATATATATATATATTGTGGGAACCAAATGGTGTCCTATAAATTGAGTGATGAGGGACTATGTTTTTGGGTTGACTTATAGAGTGGAAAGCTAAGGTGACAACACATTTTGCCATAAAACAAGCCTATCGATCTATGGTATGGAAATCATTCAATTTCTAACTTTACGGTTCGTTCATAGCTTCAACCTTTTTATACCTAACATAACATTATCAACCGTATAATGTGTGTCACGAGATGCTATACACTAGTTTTTATACAACTAAATTCAGCCTTTTCTTCCTTCGTGTTATTACTGTTGTTCTACACAAGCCTAGTGCTTTTAAAGCTTAAAGGGGTGTTCGTTAAATCTTATCTTTATGTACGTTTATGAGCTTATGTTATTTCAACTCACTTTTTGTATGCTAATTTTTTTCTGGCTTATTTTGAAATTTATGGACTTACATAGGCTCCCCCACAGTGGAAATAGACCTTACAAAGGGGAAAGACAATTTATTAGGGGTCGGATTGAATTGTTTGAACATTACAAGTGATGATATTGAGCCCAAAATCAGACCTAACAAAAGTTGCAACTTACGAGTACTAAATTATACACTGTATATGGCCCAAGTTGAGCTCTAACTCGAACAGGTTTCAGGCTTCTAGCAACACACTTTTTTGTTAGGATAATGTCAAGTTAGATTTGATAAACCATGATGCAAGCTGGACACGTCTATAGGAAACTTAAGTAGTGCAAAACATACATTAGACTATGCTCGAATTAAACAAGCTCGGTATGAAAGCTTGATTTATCTTTAGTTAATTACTCCATCCCGAGATAATATTTCTTTTTGTTTAAGGTAACAGCATTAACATGCATGTCATTTATTCGTCGTATAGGGTTTCTAACAAACAATACCACATATAATGCACCTTTCAAAGAATTTATTTCTCGCAATCCAAACTAGTCCATGCAGATTAAATAACCAAATTTTTAGAACATCAGATTTTTTTCTTTATTAAGTAACTTGAGACACGTATAAATTTCTTTATATCGGCAACCAACTAGGTTACACATTAGAGGCATATATTTAGAGCCTTGCGTACCAACAAAGATGGATATGTATTTACAGTAACATCCCCATTGTTTTTAATTAGGTAATCTGTACTTATTAAACGCTTATTGTCTCTTATGAAAAACTGGAACTGTATTCACATTTTAAATTACAATGACACTATGAATTCTGTGTTGTCTTGTTTTTATCCGAGTTTGTATACTTGGCCAGCACACAATGTAACGTTCAACACTCAATCGTCAAATTTCCAAACTAGAAACAACCCCCATTATAGGACAATTTATTTTTGTTTAGCTTGTGCTCTTATACCAATTTTGTGTTTTATTGACATCTATACATGACGAAACTAAGCCAAATAGTCAAAACCATATGGTTTAAGAATTAAGTATTTTTGTTTATAAAACATAAGGTTAGTTTGGATGACATAACTTACAAGGTTCTTTAAAAGTTTCCCTTAAATCATGAAATACCTAATTTCTAAATCATTTTTAATAAATAAGATTCTCTGTTCTAACTTCAGCTCCCACTTGTTTTGACAAATGTTCTCTTCCAAATCATGAAATACCTAATTTCTAAATCATTTTTAAATACACATCTTCGACATTGCAAACCACATACTATTATATACTTTGATTTAGATATTTTTTTCAAGTCGATCAACATAGCAATGAATGATCAGCACACAATAAAATTAAAATAACTTCAAGCTATGTCTGACACCCAATCACTTACATTGATTTAGATACGTTTTCAACTCAACCAAGCAAGCAAAGAACAATCAATCTAATAAAAAACTTCAAGCCACATGCCAGATGGATTACTTTGATCTAGATATTTTCTCAAGTGCCAACCTAGCAATAAGTGATCACCTCAATAAAATAACTTCAAGCCACATTTCTAATCACATATTTTGATTAAGATAATTTCCTATATGATCAACGAAGCAATGAACAATCAACCTACATAAATTAATCTAAGTTGCATCATGTAACCATTTCAAGAGATTTTGACCGAATCAGGAACAACGTGATTCAAGCTTTGATACTCCGTATATGATTTTTCATTTTACATTAACTATGGACGGTGAGGATAATAATGAATTATATAAACGTGTAGGAATATAGTGTTTCCACGTATAAAATAAATGATGAGGCTAGTACACTTTTTCGTGGCGGATCCCTAGAAAGATTGAACCACGTGGGCCAATCCAACTCTAGATATTTACGTGAGGGATCTAAACTTGTGAATTACAAGATATTTTTGATTTAAAATGCTACGTAGCACGAGTAGTACTTAAGATACTTGGTATGAAATAGAGTAATTACTGAAGCCTTATACAAAATTCTTGTAAACATTGATAACCAGTTGGCACATGTTTGAATGTTTTGTTTCAAAACTAATATCGAAAGACAATGTTTCGAGAAAAGTTTAGATTGGCAGAAAAATCTTGATCTTGTGCTCTTCTTTTGGTTGACGACTGACGTAGCATTAGGCAATGAGCACATATTACAATGATATTTAGTTAAGAGCGTGAATTAAACTCGTGATCAGTTTTCACAACACACTTATTAACCAGTCAACTAAACGTTTGTGATGCGGACGTGATATGACTGAGCTAGAGCTACGAAGTGTCTGCCCACTGTAAGAGACATGATCATTCATGTACAAATTTTTCTTTTCCAAAACCAACAAAGCTATATGTTGAAGGCTTGCAAGTTGCAACATATACTATGCCTTCTCGATTATATAGTATTCGACAATTATGAACTAATGACGATGTTACAATCTTTTGTGATTTCAACCGACAAATTGATAAATTTTGATTAAGACCTTTTCCTTCTAAAAGAATAAAATAAACGTTGAGGACCACAAGATGACGATGTTAGTTGAATAACTATAAATGTTAATAAAGACAAAAGCGAGTTTTGTTTTACATTAGAGAAATTAGATCGTGATGTTATCACTATTAGTGGTAATACAACTTATTATACAAGGACAAAAAATTGTTATATCATTGAGTACTGAAAATTGACAGCCATGATCATAATTCTAGCAATCTAGCATATAAAACCTTCCATAACAATTTTGATGAGTCATCAATGAACATGGTTAAACTATTAGCTTCCAAAGTACCATTACCAAATAATTGGCGCATGTTAAAGAATCTTGCTTATTATATGTCTCACCAACTATTGCTTTTGTGGGAAAGTAATATTTGTCAAAGTAGTGTTTGCAAGGTTAAACTAATGTCATTTTTTATTGTTTGCTTACATTCAAGATGAAGTGTTCCTTACATTTGTATACCAACATACACCTTTATTGATTAAAGAAAGATGAAATGATGTAGTTCTTAGCCAATGAAAACAACAAATTGAATTTGAACTCTTTTATTTTTGGATGATCAATGTTATTGTTTAATCATCAAGAACTCAAACTACTCAATACGTTGGAAACTAGTGCTAATGTCACTAAGTTGTGCATCACTCGATAATTCTATTTAACGAGCCTAACTCGAAATTCTTATGACCAATGCAAGATATAGAGCCTTTGAAAATAGGACTTACTTGCACAAATTTTATACTGATTGATACACACCAATGTACAAACTCATAAGACAGAATAGAGATATGATAACTACTGCTTTTGTGGGAAAGTAGTATTTTTCAAAGAGATTTTTTTAATGTTAGGTTCAATATCCATTAGGTCAAATGGAGATAAAGAGTAAAAATTGATCCCTCGATATTTAAATAAAGTTTGGTATGCAGATGATCTTAAATCTTATAAATATTACGTTATAATAACCACCATACAAACGCATAAAGAAATAGGTTGCAAGACAAATTATCACAGTGAAAGTCACTTTACAATCTATTTCCAATAACTTAGATAAATTCAGTTTATGCATTTTTCAAATATATTTTTCGAAATTGTTTTTTCACTTTTTATTTTGTAAAAAGTTAATAATTATGAAGTTGTAGTAGATGTTAAGTTTTCAAAAGATATGTTTTACCATGTTTATGTAGCAGATACTAAGTTATCAAAAGATTTGTTTACTATGTTTAGATAACCCGGGTCCAATAAACTAAAATAGACACAAAAAGAAATAATAAAAATAAAAAATAAAAAATCGGTATACACTAATTAATGGGCAACTATAATTGAGAACTACCCGCAAAGAAAAATGAACAAAAAATTGTGCCACACACAGTTTAAAAACCTGGATCCGCCACTGATTATACCAGCTTTTGTAACTGAAACTTTATTAAAACTAATTTTGTTTCACATGTTTCATAAGTCTAAGCTCATAAAGACGTTTCATGAATAAATAGTAAATTTATATTGTAGTGCTAAATACTCTTTTCGTTTCAAAATAAGTGTATTTTTATTTTTTAAAGTCTTTTCGACCTTAACTATTTTCTTTTGTATTGTATAATAGTTGATGTAAAATGTATGAATAAATTATGTTTAATGTATTTTTATTTGTATAAGTTTATCAAGCATTATATATCACTAATAAAAAGATCTAAGTTCAAAGTTGAAATAGAAATATTTCAACAGTCATAAAAGAACACTTATTTTGAGACGGTATAACAATCAAACTTGGGAACTATTTTTCTCAGATGACGTTCACAAAGTATCTTGAATTTAATTTGCCAATGAATGGGTTTAGCCTATTTTTGGTAAACTGGTATTTAATTAAGGTTGTATGTGTTAATGCAATATGAGTCGTTTCACTATACTAGTGACATATGGCCCTGACCCACCCTACTACAATCCCTTCAACATACTATATAAATGCACCTCATCAGCTAATAATATCACACGTTACAAAACTGCAACTCATTGTTGTTGCCATAATATAATTTCCGGCCACCTTACAAAAAGCACTCATATACACCGTATCGCTGCCAACGATGTGTGTCGTTTCGCTAAAACTGCCGCATTTTGTTCTTTCGCAGTTCTTTGGTTTTCTGTTGTTGGTGACATTTGTGTTTAGTTTCATAAGGTGGCGTCATGGCGTGGCAAAAAATGGGAACCGGCGTTTGCCGCCTGGTTCAATGGGATGGCCGTACATTGGTGAAACTCTTAGCCTCTATACACAAAATCCAAATAGTTTTTTCTCCAGGCGACAAAGAAGGTTTATTCGCGTTTTCCAATTCCTTTCTAAGAAACTTCATATTTATTTGCCTTAATAAGAGAATCGATTTGCATACTTATTGCTTATACATAAACTAAATTTTATTCTTTAAATGATTGTATTTTGTCTATGTTTATACTGCTTGTGCCAACTTTTAATCATAAATTCATAAAGGTGCAAATCAACTACTTTTATATACAAGTGTATGAATCAGAATGTCTGGCCACTTGTATGTCAAAACACATGTTAAAAAAGCATTCAAAAGTTCGAATCGATTGTAAGTTTCAGAAATACATGAATTGTAGTACGTGCGTAATCTTGGAACATATTTAATGCAATTTTTGTTGTCGATTTCCAAAAAGTGCGTAATCGATAGTTCAAAGAACATTTTGAATTACTCGTAACATGTTTTGGTTTAAACTTGCAAACTACGGTAATATTTTCCTCTTTAGTGTATAGGGTATAGTTGAAATAAAAAGACAAATATTCGAGAGAGTATAAACAAGGGAGGTGATTTGCACACTCTAATAATTGATTTGCACACTCAAATTTAGAGTGTTTTGACATTTATACCCTCACATCACTTTTACTCATTTTCACCTTGTAAGGCTATAAATGCTAAAACGCTTTAAATTTGAGTGTGTCAATCAATTATGAGAGTGTGCAAATCATCTCCCTATAAACAAGCCTAGAAACAAAAAATGTACTCAAAAAATTTCACACCACAGGGAACGTCAGCGGATTTTTATTTGAAGAAAGTTTCTCTAAATGTGTATAGTTTTGATGTGAAAAAAAAAAAAAAAAAAAAAAAAAGAAAAAAAACATTTACGCATTAAATTTTTGCACCCAGTGTCTTTTTAGTATATGTATCAAAACTTTATTATGCATCAAAATATAAAAATTTGAAAATTTTGCGCACGAATTTTATTTTCGGCATTTAAAATTTCGTTTTTTTGTGCATTAGAGAAAACGTATGAAAACTTAAAAATAAAAAAACTTTCATTCACAGCCTTTTTAAGCACCAATATCCTCTACTTTGAGGAAAAATTTTAGAATTTTTCAATAATTTTTAAAAAAATTTCAAGTTTTTTTACACTTCTCACGAATATTTGTTTTTTTATTCTCAAGATGTGCAAGCCTAAATACAACTCATCTACGACAACGTTATACATTTATTATGTCATTTAGTCAATCTATCATATATGTCTTTTCAGATTTGATCAATTACTATGATCTTATTCTATTTTGTTTGAAAAAAACAATAATTTTATTATATTTATAGTAAGAATTAATGTAGCAGTTTCAATATTTTATGGATGATTTTCAGTGGTAATTTTGATACATGTAGGTATGGAAAGATGTTCAAGAGCCACATATTGGGATGTCCATGTGTTATGATATCAAGCCCTGAGGTAGTCAAAATTGTGTTGGTAACTCAATCTCATCTTTTTAAACCCACATACCCTACCAGCAAAGAGATGTTAATAGGCCCTCAGGCAGTTTTCTTTCATCAAGGTCCATATCATTCTCACCTCAAGAAATTGATTCAATCATCATTTCTTCCTTCAGCCATCAAGGGTTCGGTTTACAAGATTGAGGGCATTGTCCTCAATCTTCTTCCCATATGGGAGAATGCCCACACTGTCAATACCTTGGATGAGATGAAAAAGGTATGATAACTTGGTGAAATTATAAATAATTCTACTATATTGTATTACTATGGATCATACACACAACTCATTATATATATATATATATATATATATATATATATATATATATATATATATATATATATATATATATATATATATATATATATATATATAGAGAGTGTTTTTTTTTTTATTTTTTTTTTTTTTTTTTTTTTTATATATATTTTTTTATATATATATATATATATATATATATATATATATATATATATATATATATATATATATATATATATATATATATATATATATATATATATATATATATATATATATATATATATATATATATATATATATATATATATATTTCCGATATAACACTTATGGTGCTGTTTGTGATGTATAGTATTCGTATGAAGTGGCTATGATATCGGTATTTGGTAACAAGTTAGAGGCAGATGAGATGGATGGATTGAAGCATTTGTATCATTGTATAGAAAAAGGATACAATTCAATGCCTTTGGATTTTCCTGGAACTCCATTCAAGAAAGCAATGAAGGTAACATGATCATCATTTACTTTACTTTCTAAAACTAAAAGACTCATCTATAATGTTGCATGAAGAGTCATGCATCATTTCCTAAAATGGATACTTTTGGCATGGTGAATATTGTTTATCACATCAAGATTCATTGTATTTCTTTTTTGTCTTCAAGTAAACTTGTCGATCACTTGAGGAATGACATGATCAACGTTTTTCATGACATAAAAAATAATTGTACTTTTGTTTTGTTTTTATGTACACTTGTCGATCACTTGATAAATGCAGTATGATAACAATTGTCTATATACACATATTTGTATCTGCTTAGTTTGTCATAGTTTTGTAGGTAGAAAGATGAATTAAGTAAAATAAACGAGTACTCGCATGGCGGTATATAGCGATGAATAGTTATACTTGCGGTTTTTGAGTGATCTTTAATGCATCACTTAATGGTTCAATTGTAGCCGTTGTGAGGGAAAAAAGTTTATGGGATAGATTGGAAAAATGATGAATTTGAGGATTATTTTTTTTTTAAGGGAATATATTTGCTACAATTTTTTTTAGCTAATTGGTTACAATTTTGTACTACAAATGTGAGTCTCTGATTCTTTTTGGGGTCCTTGGTTGTTTTTTTTTATTATTATTATTTTTTTTTGTGAGTCCCTGATAAATTTTTGATTGTGTATTTTTTGTAAAAAATTATAGCCAATTAGCTACAAATTGTAGCCAAGTTGTCCTCATTTTTTTAACTATTATATGGTAGTTTAATTTTTTTTAATTACCATTTTTAATTATTGTTTCTTTTAGCTATTAGTATTAGTCAAACTATTAGTTTAATGGTAGTTTAATTATTTTTTTTTTTAATTACCATTATTTATGGTAGTTTAACTATTAGTTTAATGGTAGTTTAATTATTTTCTTTTTTTTAATTACTATTTTTTTAACTATTAGTTTAACTATTGTTTTTTTAAATTACCATTTTTAATTAAGAGTATAATATTAATAATTTAACCATTCTCATTTTGGGAGTTTTTAAGTAAATACATTTTCTCTTTATATATATATGTTATAGATAAAACCCAAATGGCCAATGAAAATCTTGCAACTTTTTAAAATCTATACATATTTTCGGATTGATTTAAGAAACTTGATTTCACAAATCCATTTTTCTTTCTTTCAACATCAGTTGTTTAAAAATAAAATGCATGCATCGTTGATGATCTACATGACTCAGGTACATGTATCATGTATGTTGACGTGCGTGTTTGAACTACAGTTAACGTGCACATGTTGAAAACCATAGTTTAAAGACATGTTTATGTGAGTTTTTATCTTCAGGCACTCAAGGTGTCACTATAGAAGAGCAGACTTCTTTTTAGATCGAAGTACTCGATCGTCATCTTATAGCACATCAAATATGGCAAGTACGAGTATTTTAAAATTATATTTACCTTAACAAAGACTAGAGATGATAGCCAATTTCCAAAAGTAACTATGCAATAAAACTACTGCGCAATAAAACTATAGATGTAATGGCTTAAATGTGCTACTCTAGTTGATGTTGGTGTTATCCTTGTATATTAGCAAAATAGAATAGTGCATTACTTTTTCAACTGTCATCTACTTTCAAGGTTACCTTGTATTTTTTAATAAGTGTGCATATATCGGTATATGTATGCATATGTACTTGAAAAATCATTCAAATTGTGGCGAGTTTTAGCTAATATAAGAAATTTCCAAGATTTATAAGTGTGTTCCAAAATGTGGCTGTTTCTTCATTGACATCATGAAATTACAGGCAAGGAAGCTATTGAATGAAAGATTAAGGAAGATGATAGAAAAGAGACGGGAGACTGAAGACCATGGTGGAGGATTGCTAGGGGTATTACTGGGATTAAAAGGCAAAGATCAACTAAGTGACTCACAAATAGCAGATAACATAATTGGAGTAATATTTGCAGCACATGATACAACTGCAAGTGTTATAACATGGCTTCTCAAGTACTTACATGATCATCCTCATCTCTTGGATGCCGTTAAGGTATTTAAAAATTTTCATGCTCGAAAAATTAGAATAAAAAATCAACTGATGTTTTTTAAACAATTAATCCGTATATAAACTTGAATAAGATTCATTGAAAAGTTGGTATAAATAAACTAGATAGAATTGTTGTTTTCCAGATACTCTTAAAATT
The DNA here is from genome assembly GCA_014162995.1 of Artemisia annua. NCBI lineage: Eukaryota > Viridiplantae > Streptophyta > Magnoliopsida > Asterales > Asteraceae > Artemisia > Artemisia annua. The sequence goes on from LBNU01024110.1 coordinate 34,268, forward strand.
GTAACAAGCAACAAGTAACCCGACAAATTGTGTTACGTATAGTATATGTATAAAATCGACAGACTGGATCTTGTCGTAAATAGTAATTATGTTAACACAAAAAAAGCTTAGTTATATAGTTAGTACATATATATATTTCTTTACCAAGAATGAATTTAAATGCAGATGGAACAAGAGGTAATTAAGTGTAGGCGACTTGAGTCTAACCGTGGGATTACATGGGATGATACTAGACACATGCCAGTAACCACACAGGTGTTACAAGAGACATTGAGAATCGCAAGCATACTCTCATTTACTTTTCGAGAAGCAGTTGAAGATGTTGAAATAGAAGGGTATCTTATCCCGCGTGGTTGGAAGGTTCTACCCCTCTTCAGAACCATCCATTACTCCTCAGACTTCTTCCCAGACCCCGGCAAGTTTGATCCTTCAAGATTCGAAGTTAGTATTTCTACTTTATTTGTTATTTTTATGGGAAGAACATGCATACCAGAAAAAAGGGTAACCTAACCCTCTGGAGACCGGACACTGGTCCCACGACCAACATGACTGTTCCCATGCATGTTATGATACTTATTATCGAGCATTAATTCGTTTTGATAAATAATAGGTAGCTCCTAGAGCGAACACGTTCATGCCATTTGGTAATGGAGCTCATTCGTGTCCGGGAAGCGAGCTAGCAAAACTTGAAATGCTCATCCTTCTACATCACTTGACTACCTCATTCAAGCAAGTCTACTCTCTCCGTATTACTATTCGTCTTTTTATATTTTACTTTATTTACACTTAAATCAATAGCGTGTAATGAGTACTCATGGTACAAGATCTTTGTCCACCTTCAATGCCTAAGCTTTTTGTTTTGAAAATTTATTTCAGATGGGAAGTGGTTGGAGAAGCAGATGGGATACAGTACGGTCCTTTTCCTGTGCCAAAACAAGGCTTGCCTATCAAACTACACCGCATAAGTGAATTTGACGCGTTCGGGGCCTAAGTATATGGTTGGCAATTTGGCATGGGATAGCTAGAGAAATATCAAGTAGGTTGAGGATAAATAGAGAGATGTTAGTTGTTGAAAATAGATATACGATGTTTGAGGTTTTATGTGTTTTTCCTACAAGTATTCGATCATCAATCTATGCTATGTTTTCGGTATTGATTATGTTTCCGATTTTGCCCTCTTTCTTTGGCGTTTTTAAGTTGCCAATTTTTTTGTTGGTTCAGGCATATATAGAGTAATTGATTAATGGGTATCACATCTAAAAATGACGCAAAAAGAAGCATAAACCGTTTCACTAGTACGTATACATTGCATCTCGACGAAAATTGCAAGTGGTTTTAGAAAGGGAAAATTGTCCAGAAATACATCTAACTTGCCACCTTTTACTTTTGTATACAATGAACTTTTTTTTTTCCTATTGTATGCACAAACTTTCTTAATCACCCTATTGTATCAATAAAACGCTTTTTTGATGACGTGGCAATACTTAATCACACTAATTACGGTGTAATTAATAGAATAAAAACCCGTAATATTGTTACAATAGGGGTGATTAAGAAAGTTTGTGCATACAATAGGAAAAAAAAAAGTTCATTGTATACAAAAGTAAAAGGTGGCAAGTTAGATGTATTTTTGGACAATTTTCCCTTTTAGAAATGGTCATAAAGAACAAATCAAGTTTGTATACTTGTGTTTAAAAGTGAACTGATCTAGCGGTTAAAGCAATGGAGCTAATGAACAAATCAATGTTTCAAAAGTCGACCTATCAAATTAGTTGAACCAATCCATTTTTGGCTCTTCACGTACAATATCGGATGTTTAAAATATTTGGCATATATAACCATTCTACATTTTCATTGAACATACATTTTATGCATACGCGTTTGTCATGGATAGGTAACCAATCCATATTTAATCAAAACGAGTTGGTAAGCCTTGCGCGCTTTGCATCGGGGCAAATTTTTTATTTAATTTTTGGGAAACTTTTTTTTTTTTTTTTTTTGACACATAATTGTGACTGTTAGACTCGCTATTTTGTGAAGCTGGCGTCATACACGTGAATTGGACTAGATACGTAGTAAGCTTTGCCCATAGGGACTATTATTGTTTAAGTGGCAAAGTAGTGATGTAATGAGCCTATAAATACCCCCTCATGACTCTTCATGAGGGGTGTGGGAAATCATTAGGTTCTTGTATTGTTTCACTTTTCAATAAAGTTATCCTTTTGTTCTCCACCCTCTCTTTACTTTCTCTCACTAAGGGTCTCACCATGTTCATCCTAAATCACCAACTTCGACCTCCCGAACCAGATAAATCAACCATGTCATCGGTCCTACAATTGGTATAAGGAGCCAGGTTGTGTTACTTGTTGATTTTGGTGTGGTTCGAATATTGTTTTGAAGCTGTCTTTACCATCTTTTGTACTCTGAAATTTTTTTCGTATCTTTCAGGTGGTAAACTGTTTCTTATACATTTCTTTTTTATCCAAATGGTCAAAACAAAAAAGGTCCTACATTTTTCTTTACAGTTTCATATATCTGTTCTTTGTGTCATATCACGGTTACAGATTTTGTTTTGTACCAGAAAACGTGAATTATTGAGGTCAAACTTTTCAGATCCACTTTTTACGGGTTTTGGTTTTGTTAGCAAAATTTTTGTTCGTATAAGTTTTGCTTGCAAAGGTCATAACTGCTTGGAAAAGGGTCTGATATGGTCGGAAAAATGGGTATGAATAATGAGGGTTTTGGTGCGATACACTTGGTTTGCTAGATTTTTGCTCGCAAAAAATTATGTTCGCATAATTTTGCTCGCATCGCAAGATTTGCTGCGATAGCAAGTCTGCGATTGCAAATCTGTGATAGAAAGTCTGCGACAGCAGTGATACGAGACTCATGTTACCCACATTTTTACGAAGATAAACTCTGTCAAATTTTTGACAGGAGCTGCGAGACCATTGACCATTGACCAATAACCAAATACCAATAACTCTTACGACTTCTGTTTATACATCAACAGTCCAAAGTTAAATCAAAAAACGAAAAAGAACTGAACGTGACTGATGTTGAACAAAAGTAAACCACAACCCCACACCAAGTCCATAACCAACGTCATCCAAGACTTTAACACAATCATAAACCCTCACATCACTCTCTAACTCTCATCAATCATACAAGACACAATTTATCATAAGATCTCAGAACAGTTCAACTTTGCTTGTTATCTTTTATAGATTTTTTTTAGTTGAACGTGTGTCATCATGGATCATTTAGAAGCTAAGTCATTTCATTAATATCCGAAAATAAGAGATAAGAAATATAACAACCTTGTTATTTCCTTCCTCTAATTCGTTCAAGACCAAATACAAAACGAAAATCAATACATTATACACCTTACCCGAGGCCCATAAGAGGATCTTGAAGCGCAAACCTTTTTGTGTTCTTCAGCCGTACTAAATACAAGGAGAGAAGGATGTTTATGTGTTTTGTTCTTGTGATGAAAATGAGATGTGCGATGAAATCAGTGAATTGGTTTTGTTGAGGGAGATGAGTTTTGGTGAGAGAATATTAAAGTGGTAGGCGGATTTACTATAGTGTGTGTTTAGGTCAAATGAATGACCATGGGATTAGGGTAAAACATTTAATACCAGGTTATATCTTTTGTGTATGGATTGGATCATGTTTTGTTTTGGGCCTGGGTATTTCAGTTCATATAACGGGCTGAGTAGTGATTTTATCTGGACTGGGCTATGATTGGGAATGGAGTACATGTTAGGGCTAGTAACAATGAAAAATTGTTATCCGAAATTAATTTTGTGGGTACACATTTTTGATAATATTGGAATAATGAGTGGTATTTTGGTCTCACAAATTTTACGGGGATACATATTTCACGGCTAAAATTGTTATTTTGAACATAATGACTGCGGGGTTTTTGTACGGTATCATTGATTTGAAGTTGAAATGACGTTTCAAGGATGTACTTATTTATCTTGAGATAAGTTGACGGTCTAAAGATAACTTGTCTGGGCATTTTTCAGAGTGATTAAGACTTGACAATCTGGCTATAACTGATGTAAGGAATTACGTTTTAGTGCTCATAATATAGCTATCACTTTAAGGAGTTACGTTGTAGTGCTCAGTGTCACACGAATTTGTGGATATTTCAAGAAGTTCTTAATCAAGGATAGAGCAAGCATTAAGTCACACGGGATGTCTACTTCAGTTTTCAAGTTGGTCATATTGGGTTTGTCTCCATTAGTGATCATCACTATTAGCCGGTGAATTAAAAGGAGGTTTGATTAAAGGTTGATTTGAGAGAAGTAATGAGAGTATACTTTTTCGACATATTCTCACGGAATTATTCTTAAACGAGCTGTTATGGCTTACATATTGCATCAGGAGGGAGAATTAAAAGGTAATTTTACGGCATGTACACAAAATAGTATGATGATTTCGATAAATCGCAACAATCAGGAGGGAGAAGTACACAAAGTATGAAGTAGTGTTTCGTCTTCAGTAATTTGGTTGGCTGAGGGAACTGTGCTTAATCTGAAACTGAAGAAGTAGTAATAATGTGTACATTGGGGCTTATTTACCAACTCGGATGCAATACTGTGTGAGATATGTTGTTACGATGCTCCTCGAACGACAACTATTGTGCTACAGTCTAGTGTCTACTTTCTCCGCTGCGTGTTCCGCTGTGTGATTTGAAGACTAAAGAGATTTGATAAAAGAGAGTTGTCAGTTCAGAAGGGAGCATATAAAAAAGAAAGAAAAAGGCTCACTAGTTAGGAGGGAGTAATTAACCTAACTATACCATTACAGTCGAAGTTCAGAGCTCCAAAGATCAGTGCCTTCAGTGGACAAAGATCAAATGCCGAAGTATTCAGAAGAAGGAACTTCAAGGATGATGTATAAGGAGTTCAGCGCTGAAAAAGATCAGAGCCGTCAAACGCCAAAGATCAAATGCCGAGATCGTCGGAAGAAAGAACTCCAAGTCATCCTCAGTATCTAGACTACAGAGACTCTGCGCTTCAACAACGATGACATTGTTTATTATTATTGTAATTTACTTTGTTTATAGGTCGCATTATAACCATTCACGTGTGACGCCATCTTGGAGGGAGATTGTTAGCCTCGCTATTTTGTGAAGCTGGCATCATACACGTGAAATGGACTAGATATGTAGATAGCTTTGCCCTCAAGGACTAGTTGTGTTTAAGTGGCAAAGTATATGATGTATGAGCCTATAAATACCCCTCATGACTCTCCATGAGAGGTGTGGGTGTGTAAGCATTTGGTTAGTCTTAATAATATCTTTTTCTTTCACCTCACCCTCTCTCTCTTTCACTCTCTAGATCTACAACCATGTTCATCCTAAATCACCAACCTCGACCTCCCGAACCACATAAATCAACCATGTCATCGGTCCTACAGTGACTAATCTATTTTGCTAAAATAAGGAGCAGACTACAATAAGCAAATGCACAAATAATTATAGACAAGCGTACATGCATAGCCGTTATAGCCAAACATATACACATACTCGTGATTGTAAAAGATTTTCACCAAATAAATACATCACAAACATATTCTGTTAACCGTTTCGTAACCTGAAATCAACTTCAATTTACAACGTGCTCAGGAAAAATGTGTATATATATATATATATATACAACTTTCATATAAGTGTTGATCTACCTCCGTGAAGTTGCAATTTTTTATTTTTTATTAAAATATTTATCAAATCAAGTTTTGCAATTTTCTGAAGGATATACAAACTAATGCTATACAAAATCACGTTGCTAACCACCAAAAGGGTATATGGTATTTAAACATTGGAAGTTGATGTTGATCTCATTTTTTAAATGATGGCAAGAATCTCATATATTATCTTTTTATTATTATCAAAAGGCATCAAATGTTGTTTGAAAATGTCATTACATGACATTTATTATGGGCAGGGTGACATTTATTTGGTTATACACTAATATTAAATGTCACAACCTTTAAGGTTAAAAAAAAGGCAACCCAAAATCACACGTGAGCCCAGATGCCAAAAACAACAGTGTTTTTGATCGCCCTATAGTATAGACGTCATCAAATGACACTTGTTATGGGCAGGGTGGCATTCATTAGGTTATAGTATTTAAAAGTCACAACCTTAACAGGCCGAAAGAAAAAGGGCAGCCCAAAAATCACACATGAGCCCAGATGCTAGAAACGACAACGTTCTTAAAAGCCCTATATATATATATATATATTAATATATTATGGGAAACTTGCTAGTTATGGACTTCGTGTGCTTATCTAAACTCGGATCATCCACAAAGGATGCTTGATCATATATACTTGATATGCTAATTATAAACATAAATCGTTCAAATGTTGTAAATGTTAATACAAATAATGTCAAAAATGTTATTCGCATTATTCGATCTTCTTGTGTTTTGATAATCATAAAATATAAAAACATGTTACGTAAAGTTACGGTTAATAAGTTTTTAACCGAGGAAACTCGTTACTTCCACGTAGCTTCTACAACGTCACTTCAGGTATGAACAAACTTTATACCGTCATTAGTTTGGTGATCAAAGAAGCTTTTATTTTCTTATAAACTTACATTTTTAAGTTTGACAAAACATTTTCACAAAAGTATTTTTGTGTTTTTAAAGAAATGTTTTATTAAGAACATATATTTAAATTTAAATGTGTAATAGCTAGATTTCCCCCCAAAATAGCTGAAACTTCACCAGATAAGTTTTCACCACGTCAGGACAAAAAGGGAGCATTTTTGTCTGGACGATCCCGTAAAGGGGTCGACGGTCCCGTAGTGATGAAGGACCTTCGCCTATTTACGGGACCGTCTGGCTCTCTCCTGTCGTCTATAAATACTGAACTGTTACACTTCAGAAAACAGGGATTTTCACACACAAAACTTTCTGTTTTTATTTTCCCCTTGAGTCTTTGATCACTATAACATGTCAGTATATGTTTATAAGTGATTTACTCTTCCTTCAAGTGCAAGAGAAGAACTCTCGACATCAATGACGTCTCGAGATGTTATAGGTGTCCACACACAAACGTTACAAGTGTTACGGTGATAGGTTCTATAAATATTGTCATTGTTATCCGACTTGTGTGTGAGTCGAGGAGGGGATATTTGTGTGAACTTGGATGGTGATGTAGATCCAAGAAGTGTTGTAACTAGGTTAGTTCATGTATTGGTGTGAGGAGAATGATGTCCTAGTGTGTAGGATAGGATCTTGTCAAGTTATTATGTAAAGACTTGGATTGGGTGATGATCCAAGTAAGTCATGTGTGTAGTCTTGGTTCGGGTGAAGAACCAAGTATGTCTAGTGTGTGAAGTCTTGGTTAGGGTGAAGAACCAAGAGTGTCAAAATGTGAAGGCTTGGTTTGGGTGAAGAACCAAGTGTGTTAAATATGTGAAGACTTGGATCGGGTGAAGATTCAAGATGGACAAGAGTGCTTGTTTGTGTTGCCATGTGGGCCTTGGAGTAGATTGGTTCTAGCTACGATTAGAACTCGACATTATGCTTAGTGTCGTTAAGCCTTGTGTAAGCATGTGTACGGATTTCTCCGCCTGAAGGAGTATGTTGATATAGTGATTGATAACTCTCGAGTGTGGTACTCTGGGAGTGGAGTAGGACGAAGAGTGAGCTTCGTGTCGAACCACTATAAATCGCCGCGTCTCTTTGGTTGTGTTCTTTCCTTACTCTTTACTTTACTTGTTTGTTTATGCATGTTACTAGTTAAATTGATATAACATAACAAGTAGAATTCAACAAGTTTGCAAAAGAATAAAAACCGGACCTAAAAACGGCGAAACGTTTTAACAACTAAAATGAAACGGTGAAACTATTCAACCCCCCCCCCTTCTAGTTTCTACAATTGGTATCAGAGCCAGGTTGTGAAGATTTTTAGAGTATACTGTACTTTAAAACTTGAATCGATCTATGGAGTCTGAAAGATACTTAGAAGGGATCTATTTGAATTAGTCACCATTTTTCGAAAATGAAAACTTTGTCATTTGGAAAAATGAATTTGAAAGTTATGTGAAATCAATTAGTCATAATCTTTGGCATGTCATCTCTTTTGAGATTTTTAATCAATGAGAATAGATTTCGAAAATTAAGATTTCATAAGAAACTTTTGCTAGACATTGAAGTCCAAATATTGGCTTATAAAACTTTACTTAAAATTGGTTTTGACATTTTATGAAATGTGGTAAATGATATATGGCAAATGATTTTAAAACTTTCATCAAGGAAATGTTCAAGCCAAAGATGATGAAAATTTGTTATTAGTAAGTCACTTAATTTTAGTAGAATCGTGTACTACTAGTTTGAATGTTTTTATTGTAGGTAATATTGCCGACAAGAATCACATTAACAACTAAGTTGGTGTACTAATCAACAAGTCTTGAAGTGATGAAAATAAAGAAGACTAAGTACGTGTTTAAATAGCCTAAGGTCAAGATGGTTAGAGATCAAGACAATGCGTGGCTAGATTGTGTAACTACACTTAAGGACGATTCGCCAAGTGAGTTTCATCATGTCTCCCATCACTTACAAGACACAAGTTATGATATGTGTCATTAAGGATAGCTAGAGGCCAAGGTAAGTCTTCTTACATTCTCACCTATCATAGTTGTTTAATGAATGCTTGCTATATGCTTACGTGACTATGTGATTTATCGTTACTTGCTTGCATGCTAGATAATGTCTATATGTTCTTGTGTGCTATATGCTTTGTGTTCATTAGACGCTCTGTCTAAATGCTTATCCATCTTTGGATTCAAGCAAATTATTTGGAAAAATAATGGTATTACCACAACCATTATTTATAACGTATTTCTCGTCAATCAATCACTATAGACGATGCACACTTACTTCAATCTTTGTTTGATCTCTAGTTCTCGTCTATGACTTTTCTTAAAATTTACATGATTGACTTCTAGCCTCTCTGATGCAACTCTCGTCCTTGAATCCCATTGAACGTTTTGCTTCCTTCCTATTCTTCTGTTTCGACTCAAAATCCACTCCTTATTCAAGCGTATCGAGTCTTTTCCTTTTCTTCTGTCTCGATTCCACTTCATACCCATTCCTTAGCCTACTCGTGCGTATTGAGTCTATTTCGTATCTTAAAATACCAAAGTATTGTCACAATAACTGAAACAACAAAAATTGTCAAAACTGCAAAACCTTCTGACGGCGGTCCCATATCTCTCGGTGGTCCCATATCGATAAGGGACCGTCCTTAAGTTTTAGCCTACACCCCGTTTTCTCATCATAGAACCTGAAAAACAAAACCAAACACCCCTCCTTGCTGCAGAAACGACGAAAAGCACAACCATAACCCCATAATCTAATTCACTCAAGATCAAATTAATTCGACGTTTACAAACTCAAGATCATTAATCACCAACATTCACTAATCACTTCATTGTAAGTCAATCTATTTAATTTCACTCATTTTATTCAAATTAATAGATTAGGGTTCATATGAACACAAAATTGAAAATTGGGGATTCTCATTTCTTTGTTAAATTAGCAACAATTGATGGCTAATCTAAACAATGTAGTACTAATAACACTCGAATTAACCAATCAATTAACTTATTTTACGGATTTTGAAAATGGGTCAAAAATGAGATCATCCCCAATTCGAATTTAATGTTGTTAATCTTGTTTAATCACGTAGCTAAAACGTAGTGATACATTGTTAATACATGTCAGAAACGTTTTCGTAACCATGCAACAAAATGAATCAGAAATTTCAAAATCAAAATGAATTTTTAGTATAAAATATAGGCATAAAAACTATAGGCTAATTAACTTGATATTTACTTCACTTGATTTTGTGTTATAGGAAAATTATGCCTAAACCAAACTGGGTGGATCACAAAAATACCCGTCGTTACATACCCATTGTTTCAACCGATTACACTCCACCTCTATCATACAGTTTCCAACGTTTTGAAAGCGGGCCATACATGAGGGTCGTGTTGTCTATCCGGACTTTGAGGATTTTGATTACCTTGAAGTCATGTTGGGTTCGGCTAGACTTGAGTGTCTTTATAAGATTAATGAGTCCATTGTCCTTTGCTTTGTTCTAGAATTCTATAGCCAATTTAGGTTGAGAGCCGAGTCTGTAAATGAGTTTTATATCAAGTTTGTCATTCAAGATAAATTCTTTTAGTACTCCCTTCCCGATTTTGGTCACATCCTTTGTGTTCCCACCTCGGGGCAATGCTCTTTCACTGACGAATGGAGCCTTGATGCTCTTGTCAGAAGCACCCCCAAACGTGGGAAATATGCCACTACTCCTCCAACTCAAATGACATCAAAACCATCGTTCTATAGTCCCGAACTTCACCTCTTACTCGTACTTACAGGGGTAAGAAAATTCCTATAGAAGAAAACTAAATCCTCACAAAAGAAGTCGAAAACCATCTAAAAGCCATTGAGGAAGTCGTACGTGAAAATGCCTTTTACCTAGGTGGCAATAGGGATCATCTTCCCGCGTGTCTCGGTCACATGCTTTATTGTATTGCCAAATCAAAGCCCTACAATCTAGCATTCTACATGGTCAGGAGAATGGAATTTGTCACTAAAAAGAACAAATTAAACATGCCTTATGGTATGCTCTTGACTCGTCTTTTCAACCATATCATGAATGAATTTCCGGAACTCCAATCGGAAAAATATCGCATTCATGATCGTGTCATGTTCCCGCTCTCTATTCATATTGAGCGTAAAACAAGGTCTGATTCGGGGTCAAAAAGGACCTTATTTCCCGAGTCATATTCTAGTGATTCCTCCTCCCATCACTTAGATGGTGATGGACATGTTGGTAGTTCTAATGCATCTGCTTCTTCTCCTTCACAAAACTTCATAAATGCCCTTCCTCAAATTCCTCAAAATCTTGAGTCTCAAGATCCATCTGTGATCACTCTTCTTACTCAAATCCGAGACGAGCAAAGCAAAGGTTTGAAGTCAATCAAGAACCTCCTCAAAAAGAAGAAGAAGTAAATATGTTTTGGAATGAACTAATGATTATGTGTAATGTACTTGATACAATTATGTTTGTCTTTATTTGTACTATTTCTTAAGACATGTTGGATTGTTGATCATGCTTGGATTTGGATGTTATCTTGAGATGTTTAGTTAATTTGAGACATCCTTTATTGTTGAATTCTTGTTTGTGTTGATTGCATAGAGTAGCATTGCATTATATGTACAGGTTGCAGAAATGAAAAACTGGGAAAAACCTGTGAACTCGCTGCCGGCGGTCCCTTATCGACCCGGCAGTCCCAAAGTGATAAGGGACCGTCTGCTATTTATCGGACCGTCCCTGTGGGATCACGGATTTTGCACTGTTTTCTTCTTTCCTGCAATCCTAACCTATTCATGATTATCACCACCTTACCTTGTTTAGTTAAACATCTTTATGTGCTTGAAATCTCCTAATGCATGCTTTCCCCAAATCATAACTAAGCTTGATTATTTAAGCCTTACTCATCATCCTCAACCTCACGACAACAACCATTCATCTCTTCCACATCACCTACAATGGCCTCATCTTCCACCACCATGTCAACAACAAAAAAAGAGCTCAAAACACAACCTCCAAACAAAAGACCCAAACTCAAAATCATTCGACCTCAAACAACCTTCATTGACCTCACACTCTATGATTCCACTCCATCTCCTAAGTCACCACCAACATCACCTCAAGCACCAAGTGCACCACTCAAAACACCATCCACCAATGGTACTTCCCACTCATCATCTAGCTCAAAGCCAACCACATCACCTTTCTCATCATTCATCAAAAATTTGTCACCTTTGCTTACCGAATCAAGTTCGGGTACTTTCACTCCATTTGTGAGTAATCAACCACCATCTCCCACTCACTCCATATTATCACCAAGAAACCAACTTCCATCTCAAACAAACTCACCAAATCACACCACTACATCCCCAAATGGGCCATTGGAAAACATTCCTTCCATACCACCATCATCCGCAACTCTTGGAAATTCACTTCCCTACAACTTTGTCAACAACCACATGGTGGGGTGTGCTTGTTGCTTCCATAACTTTCATCTCATCCACTATCTTCGAGATGAATTGCGTATCATGTTTGGTCACATTGAGTATCTCATTGCTCAACAAAATGTGCAACGAACTCTTATTGCTTCCATGCCTCCACTGGCAACACCTTCGGTTCCACCTTCATCCTCACCATCATCCACTCCACCATCCAACTAGATGTTTTTCAAATATCTAGTTCAAGAATAATAAAGTGGGTGTTTTGTTTGGACCAAGCATGCAATGGGAGATGATTAGTTGTACTAGTTAATGATTAGTATTGTTGCTTAGTGTCGGTTTAGTGATATATTGCCTATGGTTGATCATGAATGAATGATATTGTATGCTTTTCTTGCATGAAATAAATGATATGTTATGCTTTATGTTATGATAATGTGTTGAGATATTAGTCATAGTTGAACATGAAAATGGACTAAAATTACTCAACCTTAAAAATGAGAAGTTGTTTAAATCATAACACATCTGCCAACCAGGGAACCTACTGGTGGCGGTCCTTTATCATTAAGGGACCGTCCCCCTGTTTACGGGACCGTCCCTTGTAGTGCTAAAATTCAGATTCTACCTGCAATCTTCTATCTGATTCATGCTCTACATAATTGATTTCACACCTATATTCATTATGCTTTCTAATTACTTTCATATATATATATATATATNCATGTGCTTTGCTTCTAACTTGTTTTTGTAGCACATCACCATAGCTCGATTCCCCGGTGCCCTCATTAAGGGGGAGCACCTAGCTAGGGGGAGCTTGTATTCCGTCAACAATGACGATGCCCTTTTAAGGATGCTCGTGTCTACTCTCCTCAACAACAACGACACCTTTTTTATTCTACAAAAAGGGAGAGAAGTAACAGAAAAACTCATTAAAAATTTATCAACGCATAATTTTACCAAAAATGAGTTTATATTTCATAATCATCAAAAAGGGGGAGATTGTTAATACAAATAATGTCAAAAACGTTATTCGAATTATTCGATCTTTTTGTGTTTTGATAATCACAAAATATAAAGACATGTTACGTAAAGTTACGGTTAATAAGTTTTTAACCGAGGAAACTCGTTACTTCCACGTAGCTTCTACAACGTCACTTCATGTATGAACAAACTTTATACCGTCATTAGTTTGGTGATCAAAGAAGCATTTATTTTCTTATAAACTTACATTTTTATGTTTGACAAAACATTTTCACAAAAGTATTTTTGTGTTTTTAAAGAAATGTTTTATTAAGAAAATATATTCAAATTTAAATGTGTAACAGCTAGATTTCCGCCCAAAATAGCTGAAACTTCACCAGATAAGTTTTCACCACGTCAGGACAAAAGGGAGCGTTTTTGTTTGGACGGTCCCTTAAAGGGGTCAACGGTCCCGTAGTGATAAAGGACCGTCGCCTATTTACCGGACCGTCTGGCTCTCTCCTGTCGTCTATAAATACTGAACTGTTACACTTCAGAAAACAGGGATTTTCACACACAAAACGTTCTGTTTTTATTTTCCCCTAGAGTCTTTGATCACTATAACATGTCGGTATATGTTTATAAGTGATTTCCTCTTCCGTCAAGTGCAAGAGAAGAACTCTCGACATCAATGAAGTCTCGAGATGTTATAGGTGTCCACACANTTCACACACAAAACGTTCTGTTTTTATTTTCCCCTAGAGTCTTTGATCACTATAACATGTCGGTATATGTTTATAAGTGATTTCCTCTTCCGTCAAGTGCAAGAGAAGAACTCTCGACATCAATGAAGTCTCGAGATGTTATAGGTGTCCACACACAAACGTAACAAGTGTTACGGTGATAGGTTGTGTAAATATTGTCATTGTTATCCGACTTGTGTGTGAGTCGAGGAGGGGATATTTGTGTGAACTTCGATGGTGATGTAGATCCAAGAAGTGTTGTAACTAGATTAGTTCATGTATTGGTGTGAGGAGAATGATGTCGTAGTGTGTAGGATAGGATCTTGTCAAGTTATTATGTAAAGACTTGGATTGGGTGATGATCCAAGTGAGTCATGTGTGTAGTCTTGGTTCGGGTGAAGAACCAAGTATGTCTAGTGTGTGAAGTCTTGGTTAGGGTGAAGAACCAAGAGTGTCAAAGTGTGAAGGCTTGGTTTGGGTAAAGAACCAAGTGTGTTAAATATGTGAAGACTTGGATCGAGTGAAGATTCAAGATGGACAAGAGTGCTTGTTCGTGTAGGCACATGGGCCTTGGAGTAGATTGGTTCTAGCTACGATTAGAACTCGACATTATGCTTAGGGTCGTTAAGCCTTGTGTAAGCATGTGTACGGATTGCTCCGCCTGAAGGAGTGTGTTGATATAGTGATTGATAACTCTCGAGTGTGGTACTCGGGGAATGGAGTAGGACGAAGAATGAGCTTCGTGCCGAACCACTATAAATCGCCGCGTCTCTTTGGTTGTGTTCTTTCCTTACTCTTTACTTTACTTGTTTGTTTATGCATGTTACTAGTTAAATTGATATCACATAACAAGTAGAATTCAACAAGCATGCAAAAGAATATAAACCGGACCTAAAAACGGCGAAACGTTTTAACAACTAAAATGAAACGGTGAAACAATTCAACCCCCCTTCTAGTTTCTACAGTAAACACTATAATAAGCGTGGGTCATCCACAAAGGATGCTTCTACAATAATCTGTTACTCACCTCTAAGTCTTGTTTAACCTTCAGTAAGCTTTCCAAGCGCACCTAATCAAATGATAAATATGCTAACCCTATTAGAACTTACTATTCCACTTATCTAACATGTATTTAGGTCTAAACAACTTAACATGATCATATAAGATGATATTTCATCATTTAACACACTTTTACAAAAAGACTTTTAATGCAGAATTTCTCATAATCTGTTGTAATCTGCAAATCTGGCCCAATTAAACTTTGATTTAGAACTTTAAACCAATTTCATTAGAAAATAGACTCAGAGGGCTACAAATTTAGTTTTGACCTCAACTTAATACAAAAAATGGTTTATTGTCTACGATCGTTCAAACACAACATAAAATTATGCGCAACATGTTGTACTACTTTAGCACATGCCCAAAATGACCCAAAACCCAACAAAACTATTATAATTATTAACAAACTCATATATCAGCTTATTATACATGTTAAGATTATTTTCTAGCAGGTCTATAAATAATTTCACTAATATAAACACTATTTTAGCCTTGTGGCAAACACCCTTTTATAAACTATTATTCTATCTAAATTCTCTAAACATAAACTCTACAACTTCAAAAGCATAATCAAATCTAATCCACAAAACATACCAATAAGGTCTTTGAACATCAAACATGTATATAATCTTATAAACATGTCTAAAATCACTTTTAACATGCTTTTAAACTAAAACCTTACCATGATCATGAAATCAAAACTTGAAATTAATTTATACCTTTGATGGGAATTAGTTA
Source organism: Artemisia annua (assembly GCA_014162995.1). NCBI lineage: Eukaryota > Viridiplantae > Streptophyta > Magnoliopsida > Asterales > Asteraceae > Artemisia > Artemisia annua. Next base: position 49,839 of record LBNU01024110.1, read on the forward strand.
GGGAGGCTTATTTCATCTTGTATCTAGCATAAAATACCAAGATCGTTTTAGAATCATCACTAGGATGATTTCTTCATTCTTAAGCTTTTTAATATTTTCGCTCCAAGAACACACACACACAAGACATGTGTGTTATGTGTAAGATTTCTGGACGTTTTAAGTTTTATCTAAACACAAAGGCATTTCTGGAATAAATGTTGAACATTTTGCAGCTCATATTCGTAAGTCAATTTTGCACAGTTAGTCCCTATCATTAAATATTTTGCACCATTTGTCCTTTTCTGTTAACTATTTGTGCTTAAAGTTCTTACTTTTAATAAAATCTAATAGGAATACTTTTCTAATATTTTAATAGCAATATAAAAGTTTATTACTGAATCTTATCAAAATCGAGGTGTTACTGAACATCAGGATGTCATTCCTAAGCTTAATAGTTCTCCTCGATAGGAAAAATTATGGGAGGAAACGAGAAGTGAGATCATTCCAAGTAGAGATGGATCCCGTGAGTAAACATTCAAGCCAATTGCTAGCTTGATCTCGAAGAAAGAATTGGAATAGGCGCAAACGCGTCATCTCTCTAGAGGCATCGTTAAAATCGATGGAATCTATGATTTTAAGAAATCCTTAAATTATTGGTTTAGATCTTCGAACCGAAGTTCGTGGAATGCAAGACCCATTTTGCCCCAACCGGCTAATGTCGTATAGCAAGTGAGACACGTTGGCTTCTTCGGGAAGCCCAATGGTGTTTTGGTAGCCTTCGTGGCTAGGTCTGGGTTATTCACTTGGAGTATGGAGTCTAGGTGGATTGGGTGGATTTGGTGGATTGGGTGGATCGGGTGGAATTTCATTCACCATGATGGCAAATGAAATGGTTACGAACAAAGGGACAAAGAATAGATACACTACAAGAAAGCTAAAAAAACAAAAACGTTCACTAGATAGGAATCTCATGAACTCGACCTAAACGAGATAGAAATCAAAACCTAGACTATTCCCCCGGAGCGGCGCAAAAAACTTGATACGGATTGTTGTAAGCACTAAGTTTTACAAAACTCCTAGGCAGAGTACCTAATCGTTGTAGTCTTGTTTAGGCAAGACTCGAGAGATTGATCGTTCTCTAGTGGAATGTAAAAATCACGGGTTTTGAGGGGGGTTTTGTATTTTAACAACTAATTAATCTAAAAATGAAATAAAATTAAATAACAAGAAAAGTAAATCTGGTGTAAACTTTTTATACGAGGGAAACGTATTTACCTAGAGTTGCACTACTTCCTAGTCATTTCATTCTAGTTTACCGAATTTTCACTTCTTTGTCTAATGAAATGTGGAATATTCCTTATTATCTATTGCGGGTTGGTCAGTTCCATGTCTATGAACTAGCCTAAGTGAGCGACGCCTATCTGAATGTCAATAACCCACCCAATAGCTAATACATGCAATACCCTTTGTAGCTAATAACCTAAGACATAATCATTAACTAGACATATTTTAGTGGACGTTCAAGCTCAGATACGAGGATATAGCCAGTTAGCAACTCCTAACATACACACCATTAACAAGAGATGATAAACAAACAGTCAATAACTAGATTTCATGCAATCCTAAGTAAATACTAATTAAGTTAAGCCTAGCATAGTACTCCCTCGCTCCCCAAAAAAGTGTTCACCTAACTATTTATGTTTGTCTCAAAATAAGTGTCCAGTTTTTATATATGGAAAGTAATTATGACTGGTTTTCCTATTTTACCCTTCTAATTAAAACTTGCATCAATTACTTATTCTTTATTTCTATATTAACTGTGAGGGTAAAAATGAATTTTTGTCAATCAAAACAAGCATTAATTTAACATATCATAATTATTCCATTTTTTTTGTGTGTACACTCTTTTTGGGACGGATGGAGTAGTAAAGAATGAAGCAATAGAATAAATCAAACAATTAAGATGAAACATGATTGAATGATCGATTAAATAATTTATCTCAAGAAAACATGAGGCCTTCAATGGCCAAAAAGGCCTACAAAACCGCTGGAAACCAACTAGGGTTCGGGTATAAAAGTTCTTCAAAGTAACACACACAATAATGAAAAATATGTGTTTGTATTTATAGATTTCTGGTCGTCTAATTAGAGTTTCGTTTGTCCACTGCCTTTATGTGACGACATCACCTTATAGGTGTGACTCCGTCAATGTGCCTCTGACTCCGACAGATGAAGCTATCTCAACACACTGAGTCGTCACAAGTCTTATTTAAAATTTCACTTTCCGGGCACATTTGGTGACCACATCAGGGATGCAGGTCGCATTGCTGAATTTGTCGTTTTTTTCGTTCTTTGTCCAATCGAGCCCAAAACTTATACTTTTCCAGAAATTGTTCTCACAAATACCTAAAACTCAAATAAAAGCAAATTAGGACAATATATAATCAAATATACACAAGTTTAAAGGCTAAATGACTCCTAAAAAACATATGAAATTTCACCTCATCTCTTAAATAATAAAGTTACGACATTTCTTCTACTAAATATTACATGAAACTAGTCTCTCTATTAGATGGGTCATGAAGGTAGTGTGTATGTAAGATAATATTTATTTTGTTTCCATGATTTTGTATTTTGGAATGTCTTAGCGCATTTATTGGAAGGAGAGTCATCCAACCATTATATATGGTACAAATTTTGACGTTCCTATAATTATTAATTGGGGTTTCATTTGTACATTTAGAGATATTTAATTTTAGATATTTGTATACGATAAAGGGCTAAATGACGTTTCATATCCGTTAGAATTTTACATCATTGCATATCCATTACCATTACATACCCCTGCAAAATCCAACGCAAAAATTGACATGTAACACCGACGATTCATTTTTTAAATAGTATATGCGGCCTAGCATATTAAAACGGCATCATTATTAATGCCCTAAGACGACATATCAACAAAAATACCAATGAACTAATTTTCAATAAATTTTAAATTTGCTGCCAAAATTACCCTAACAAGTATTTCTCTTAGTTTTATTACACATTTACTGTAAAATAAAACAAAAATCAAGTGAATTTATAGTTTCTAAGGTATCCGATTTTACCCTCCCTACACTTAAAAGTAAAGATAAAAGAGAATGAAAGAAACTAATACTCCCCTGATTCGCTCGGTATGGACGATGTGGAAACATGGTTAAATCTTCCTCCAAGAAAAAGAACATGATAAGCTTCACTCCTGAAATATAATCATCTTCTTATCCAATATAACCTTTCAGCAATTAAGAAAACAAACACAAAAACCTCGCATAAAATCGGCGGTAAAATCTACATAAAGTTTAAATCCTATAAAGCAATATAAGATATAATGCTTGCAAAATAAATGTTTACAGATTCCTGGTATTTTAAAATTAAAGATTTTTCAAATTATACGATTTCCAGCAGAAAAACAAAACCTGAAAAATATTACAGATATAGTACCTGACGTCGTCAGGTTATAATTCCTGACGCTGACAAAAATTTTATATTTCGTTTATGAAAATTTTCTGAAAAAATATGCGTTTTAAAACCTGAAAATTCTGTAAAATGTGACTTGACGCAAGCATTTGACTCAAAAAAACATACTAATATATATGCTAAATCAATATTCGTTATTATTCATGTCGAATCCGTTGTTAGAAACAATTGTGATCTTCCCTACAATTATCTTTTTGTAAAATACCCTTATATGTGATTAGGACGAAGTTAAAAACAAAATGAAGCATTTTCACAAAATATGTAAGACATGAATAATAAACAATTAAGGATGGAGTATATATATGAAATCAAATAAAAACAAACAAACAATCAAAAAATTAAAAAGCTTGGGTTACCTCCCAAGAAGCGCTTTTCTTTATTAACGAGTCTTGTAGCTAGACTCAAAGTCACGTCCTACATTTTCTTGTTCTTTCTCTCAATTGCCTCCCTAATCCTCTTAAATTCCATATGAACTCCGTATCTAGGTCCAAGGGTTAGACAATCCTTATAGAAGAGGCTCTTCTTTTCCCACACATATTCCATGCCCTTTTTCCTATCCTCTTTGTAGAACCGTAGGGGGGGGTGAATAATGTTTCTTAGGCTTTTTGGATGTTTAAAAACTTTAAGCCAAGTAGAACCAAGTGGTCTAGACAATAACAACCTCTAACACAATCCAAATTATATAAAGCGAGTAAAGAGACACCACGATATACTGGTTCGGGATGGGGGTTTAGACCATCCGTACGTCCAGATGCAAATCCACGACACTATACTATTCACTCTAGTATAATCCTTTCGGTGGATTACAAACCGTTACAATTCACTCCACCGATATTCACCAATATCGATGCTCACAAAGAAGGAGTTACTCACCAACGGTATTCCGCCCTCGGAAATCACCCAAAAGAATCTCGCGATTCGACTTCACCTAAGGGTCACCAAGACCACTACCAAGACTTCCCACCGGAAGTATCAAACCCCAACTAGATCCCCAATGATCTAGGCTTAGTCACCAAGACACAAGACTTCCCTTACAAATAATTGAATGAATGAATGAATGTTTGTTCAACCAAGCCCTAACCTAACCTAGAGACTCGATTGTAATAGAAAGAGTATAGATAGAAGACCCTCGACACAATCACAAGAGTGGATTAGGTTCTTGTGATTCTTCCCTTGCAAGGAGATGTGTTCTTTCAAAGATGTTAGTGTGAAAAACTAAGAACACAAGATAGAATTAGAGGATTAGAGAGAAAGAATATAGAGAGAAAGAGTAATGGCAAGGGGTGAGGAATACAAGAGCCAAGGGGGGTATTTATAGGCCAAGACCCAAACTTGGGAAATATTTACCGAGCCCGGCGCGTTGCCCATGCGTCAACGCGTGGGTGACGCGCCAGAGGCTCTGTAAGAATTTTCCCAAAACTTGGGTGTTGGTCTTTTAAATACCTAACCTTGCTAAACCCCCAATTTTACTTCACACTAAACCTTAACATTAATCAATCTAAGGTTTACCAACTCAAATAGCCAATTTGGAAAATGTTTTGTGAAGTGTTTATTAGAAAACCAATTATCTAAGATAGAAAGAAAGAAAAGATAATTGGATAGGGGTAGAATGAGTATTCCTCACATGGCATAAAAGAGAGAAGAGAATATGCCATGAGATATACCTCTATAGGGAAGAGTGAGAGAGGTTGGGTTAAGAAGTAACCATGGTTAAGTTAGAAGAGTGTGTAGAGAATAAACCATGGTTAGGTTAAAGAGTATATCCAAGGGAATATTCCATCCTTGGTGTGGTTAAGAGTTAACCATGGTTGGGTGAGAATGGGTGTGTTGAGAACTAACCATAGTTGAGTTAGATGAACCATGGTTGGGTTAAGAAAGGATATTCCAAAGGATATTCCATTTCTTGGGGAGGAAGGAGAAATGGATGGTTGAGATGTGTTGTAGGGGAATGAATGGTTGAGATGTGTTGTAGGGGAATGAATGGTTGAGATGAAGAGTGTGTAAGGAATATAAGGTATGAGTTGGATTGTGTAAGAGTGAAGAGATGTGTGTAAGGGAATATGTAAGGGTTGGATGTGATGGGGAGCCTAGTGTGTGTAGAGAATGGGATGGATGTGAGTAGTGTGTGTATTTTGAAAATAAAGTTATTGGGGTGTAAGGAATAAGTTGGTTGGATATGATGTGTGTAAGAATGTAAGGAATATGTAAGAAGGATTTGATGGGGAGCCTTGTGTGTGTGAAGAAGGGTATGTGAGTGAAGTGTGTGTATTTTGAATGTAAAGGTATGTGTATGTGAGTAGTATGTGTGTGTATGTGTGTGTGTAGAAAAGTGTATATGGGGAATGTATAAAGTGAAAGGAATATTGTAAAAGAGAATATTGTGTGGGAGTTTGTGAAGTCAAAGATGTAAAGGTGTAAGAGGTGTAAGGGAATATTTAAAAAGTGTTGGGGATAAGATTTGGTTATGTAAAATATGATTAAGAGGAGATTAAGAAATAATTCAATTGTCATTAAGAAAGAAAAAGGTTTAGACAATTATGATTATGAGTTGAGAAATCAAATGTTACTTATAATCTCAAGTAACTCAACAATCCATAATCTCATAACTTGTGACTTTCCACGACTTGACGTTCTTATGCTTTTCTTTATTAACGAGTCTTGTAGCTAGACTCAAAGTCACGTCCTACATTTTCTTGTTCTTTCTCTCAATTGCCTCCCTAATCCTCTTAAATTCCATATGAACTCCGTATCTAGGTCCAAGGGTTAGACAATCCTTATAGAAGAGGCTCTTCTTTTCCCACACATATTCCATGCCCTTTTTCCTATCCTCTTTGTAGAACCGTAGGGGGGGTGAATAATGTTTCTTAGGCTTTTTGTATGTTTAAAAACTTTAAGCCAAGTAGAACCAAGTGGTCTAGACAATAACAACCTCTAACACAATCCAAATTATATAAAGCGAGTAAAGAGACACCACGATATATACTGGTTCGGGATGAGGCGTTTATACCATCCGTACGTCCAGTTGCGAATCCACGACATGATACTATTCCACTAGTATAATCCTTTCGGTGGACTACAAACCGTTACAATTCACTCCACCGATATTCACCAATATCGATGCTCACAAAGAAGGAGCTACTCACCAACGGTATTCCGCCCTCGGAAACCACCCAAAAGAATCTCGCAATTCGACTTAACCTAAGGGTCACCAAGACCACTACCAAAACTTCCCACCGGAAGTATCAAACCCCAACTAGATCTCCAATGATCTAGGCTTGGTCACCAAGACACAAGACTTCCCTTACAAACAATTGAATGATAGAATGAATGTTTGTTCAACCAAGTCCTAACCTAACCTAGAGACTCGATTGTATTAGAAAGGGTATAAGAAGAAGACCCTCGACACAATCACAAGAGTGGATTAAGTTCTTGAGATTCTTCCCTTGCAAGGAGATGTGTTCTTTTAAAAATGACGCGCCAGAGGGTCTGTTGTAATTTTCCCAAGACTTGGGTGTTGGTCCTTATAAATACCTAACCTTGCTAAACCCTCAATTGTACTTCACACTAAACCTTAACATTTATCAATCTAAGGTTTACCAACTCAAATAGCCAATTTGGAAAATGTTTTGTGAAGTTTTTATGAGAAAACAAATTACCAAGGGGAGAAGAGTAGAACGGGTAATTTGGTAGAGGTAGAAAGGGTATTCCTCACATGGCATAAAAGAGAAGAGAATATGCCATGGGATATTCCTCTAAGGGAAGAGTGTGAGAGGTTGGGTTAAGAAGTAACCATGGTTAGGTTAGAAATGAGTAGAGAGTAAACCATGGTTAGGTTAAGGGGTATATCCAAGGGAATATTCCATCCTTGGTGTGGTTAAGAGTTAACCATGGTTGGGTGAGAATGTGTGTGTAGAGAACTAACCATAGTTGGGTTAGATGAACCATGGTTGGGTTAAGAAAGGATATTCCAAAGGATATTCCATTTCTTGGGGAGGAAGGAGAAATGGATGGTTGAGATGTGTTATAAGAGAATGAATGGTTGGGATGAAGAGTGTGTAAGGAATATAAGAGATGAGTTGGATTGTGTAAGGGTGAAGAGATGTGTGTAAGGGAATATGTAAGTGTGGATGTGATGGGGAGCCTTGTGTGTGTGTAGAGAAAGAGATGTTTGTGAGTAGTGTGTGTAAATTTGAAAATAAAGTTGTTGGGGAAGTGATGTGTGTAAGGTTGTAAGGAATATGTAAGATTGAAGTGATGGGTGTTAGGAATACAAAGATTCCTATAGAAGACTCCGTCACCTAATTGATGTAATAGCATTTAAGTTAGCTCGTAGTTAGTTTATTAGTTAGTTAGATATTAGTTTAGTCTAAGTAACATCGTAGAAGAAGGACGGGTCTTTACCCACTGTATGCCTGATCCACAGCCCGGGTGTGGGCGTTTTTATGTTTCTTTGTAGCATAGTATAAATACCCCTCTCCACATGTGGAGAGGGTTGGAGCTTTCATTTCACTTAATCTAATCTTCCATATTTTCTCTCACTTTCTCTCTCTAGGAATCCCTCCCAACTATTCTTTTTCTCTCTCTAACATCTTATATAATTCGAACCATAATCAAATAAACCATACATATTCTTAATATGAATATCTTACAATTGGTATCAAGAGCCATGGTTTCACCTTGGGATTGTTTATTTTTGGATTTTTAGTTTGGTTCTTCTTGTTTATTTTGGTTCGAATAGTTCTCCCTTGGTATTCATTTGTGTGAGCTTGTTTCGTGTTAGATTTGACAAAGAGTTGTACTTTCATGACTAGAAATCGTATATGAGCTAAGATTAGTATTTGGTTTTTATATTTCACACAAGTTAAGTTGGTTCTTTGCAAATCGTGGTGTGACCTTCTTAGTAGCGATTAGTTTTATGCTGCTTGTTCTTGATAGCGTTTAGTACTACTAGTTTGGCAGCTTGTGAGTACCTTTTGGTGTTTTGTTCATTTCGGGTAAAAGACAAAAGAGGGTAGAGAGTGACAGTTTTGGCTTGGTCTAATCTGTTATAGCGTTTATCTTTTTTTTCAGTTAGCGACTAGTCCTGGTTTCACGTTTTTTTTGGCGTCTAACCTCAAACTAGCGATTACCTATTGGTCCAGCGATTATCTCATGATAGCGTTTATCTCAGACTAGCGATTACCTTTGATTATTGGTAGCGATTACCTGTGTGTCTTGGTAGCGATTACTTTTGAAGATATCAATAAACAAGTTTGAACCAACTAAAACAATCAATCTAATCCTAAACCACTTCACTAGCAGTCAACAAAACCACATCAACAAATCACAAATATCCTTCACCCACTCTCATCTACAACTAAGATCTGGAACGCAAAAACAAAAAGGAAAACAACTTGAGACCTCAGTTTGGTTTTTATCATATGAGATCTTAAGAACTTTAAGGAACTTTTCATAACAATATAACCAACTCATCCATAAATCTCGATAGGACACACTTCCAAATATGCTTATTATTTCACACAATGTGGAAAATAAGATAAAATATTTAGAGTCCTACGCATTATCCTTGTGGTATTGCCAGAACATCCGAGTGATACGAAAATATTCACAATGAAGATGGAAATCCTTCTAGAGCGAACATCTTACAAGCTCTTGGTAGGTGACATGTGAGATCCATCTTGGATCAATGATCAAGTGACAACTGGAAAGCAACAATGGTGCGATTCAACATTGAATCAAACTTGTTCCAGGATAAGGATTGACGGATACTTTTGCAAAACCTTTTAGTGTGCTCACAAACTAATTTTCGAGCACATTAATTGTGTACAATATTTCAAACAAAAGTATTTTTGATGGAAATGTGATTCAAAACTTAAAACTCTCGTCGTGTCTCAAAATGTTTATCATATGACACGCTAGTGATTTCTATAAATCAATTTCTCATCAATCCGTGAATATTTATTCACCGATTCACTCTATCGTGCTGTCTGCTTTGAGACGTTCCAGTATGAGAACATGCTAAGTATGAAGATTCCGAAGTGGATTCTTTGGAAAATTCATTACTACAAGCTGGAAATTCCTGTCAAGGAGAGTCTTCTTTAAAAGAGACTCTACCTGATCACAGGTCGGTTTTCACAAAACCAGAGGGTAGTCTGTCCTCGCAGAATGAATGACAAAGCCATATTCGTTCTATATCTTTATTGCTAACTGTTTTATTTCAGGGACACATATAAAGATGGCGTTGATGGCTCGTATTTCCAGCTGAATCGGGTCAATCCATACCTCATGCTCATACATCCTCCTCACTATCAATGACGATGGGAGACTTGCTACAACAAATGTTGAGAGACTACCAACAACGTTTCCGCAACTCTGACGAAAAAGTCTCCTGATCCACAACTCTTATGTTAAGTCTCCTGATCCAGTAGGGTGTGAGCATGATGGTCCTTAAGTCACTACATCACCTGAAGGCGTTACTACAATGGATGAGCTTGGAGATTTACTGTGGCTGATGATCTCAAAGAAGCTCAAAGATCACTCATTTCAAAGGAATCCAAAATCAGAAGTTCATTTGCTTGAAGTACAAAGTGTGCAGAAAAGTGAAGAATCAGAACCTACAAGCTACAAAGACTTATGAATGCTTAAAGATCAAAGAGCTTAATTTCCAAGGTGACCTCGCTTAGGGGGAGATTGTTAGGAATACAAATATTCCTATAAAAGACTCAGTCACCTAAATATTGTAATAGCATTAAGTTAGCTCGTAGTTAGTTTAGTTATTAGTTAGAATTAGTTTAAGTAACATCGTGGAAGAAGGACGGGTCTTTACCCACTGTATGCCTGATCCACNTTTATTAGTTAGTTAGATATTAGTTTAGTCTAAGTAACATCGTGGAAGAAGGACGGGTCTTTACCCATTGTATGCCTGATCCACAGCCCGGGTGTGGGCGTTTTTATGTTTCTTTGTAGCATAGTATAAATACCCCTCTCCACATGTGGAGAGGGTTGGAGCTTCCATTTCACTTAATCTAATCTTCCATATTTTCTCTCACTTTCTCTCTCTAGGAATCCCTCCCAACTCTTCTCTTTCTCTCTCTAGCATCTTATATAATTCGAACCATAATCAAATAAACCATACATGTTCTTAATATGAATATCTTACAATGGGGAGCCTTATGTGTGTGAAGAGAGGTATGTGAGTGAAGTGTGTGTAATTTGAATGTAAAGGTATGTGTATGTGAGTATGTATGTGTGTAGAAAAGAGTGTATATGTGTGTATAGGGAAGTGTATGTATGTGTATAAGGAAGTGTATGGGAAGTTGGTAAAGTAAAGGGAATCTTGTGTGGGAGTTTGTGAGGAGACAAGAGTACACTTTTTTGTAAGGTGTGTAAGGGAATATTTAGAGGTTGTTGGGAAAGGATTTTTAGGAAGGATTGTGGGAGATTTTGTGGTTTGACTTTTGTGAAAATAAGATTAAGAAAAGATTAAGAAATAATCTAATTGTCATTAAGAAGAAAAAGGTTTAGACAATTAAGATTATGAGTTGAGAAAATCATAGGTTACTTATAAGTCCAAGTAACACAACGTCGAGAATCCATAGTTTCATAACTCATTACTTTCCACGACTCGACGTACTCAACTAACACCTTGGTACAAATAAGTCAAGTGCTTTGCCTTGATGTAAAGCATAACCCATGCGGGAAAGGATGCGCTTACACAAAGAGACCTTGGACTTAGTTTGACCAATAAGGGAGTAAACCCGTTACGTGATTAGAGAAGACGTAAGCACGGGATATGAGCATATGGATGCTTTCACGTGATGTTACGTGAAATATATAAGCTCCATAAGTTTAGAAAAGCCTTGGCTAGAGGCGAGAGTTAGAAAACATGAGTTGGCGATTTCCCGCAAACGGGTGTTTTAAAAGTTGGATCTCTCTAATCCCAAAACTCGTTTCGAGTGTTCTCAATTAAGCACATAGCATATTCATACCTGTATTGAAAGATCCACATTTGTTGGGTAAGGGGAAAGCCGACATTCAAAATTCGTCCCGATCCATACAGAAGCCTTGCGCGTCTCCCACGCGTTGACGCGTGGATGACGCGTCAGGAGCAGATATGGATTCAGGGAATTTTGGCTACCGTTTGTTATTTTATGTGTTTCGAAAGTTTATTTGTCATCATTAAATAATTAGGAGATCTTGATAATGTTGCCTCAACAATCTCCCCTTTTTGATGATGACAAATAAAAACCAAAAGCAAATAAAATTACAAAACTTAGCAAAGATAAAGCGCGCCTTTGGTGTAGCTTGCGTCTTGACCTTGCCTTGTAATTGCTGAAGCCTTTGTCTTTAACTTGAATAGGTCTTCACGCTCATGCTTTCTTTATCTTGTAATTTGGTGAAGCCTTTGTCTTTATCTTGAATAGGTCTTCATGCTCTTGCTTTCTTTCTCCCCCTTTTGTCGAATCAAAAAGGCGGGACTACCAATCAAGCCAGGTTTCGAACTTGGGCCTGTGGGATAGATGAGCTAGCTTGTATGTGCACCCGAATGTGCTCCCTCTTGAACATAGCTCCCCCTAGATCATTGCTCCCCCTTGTTTCAAGGCGGGGATCCATGGGTCAAGAGCCTCAGTTTTGCGGTGCCTAGCTACATAAAACACAAAAACATGCAACAACCAAGAAAACCTCACATGTGAAAGTCCAAAATGGGTTAGATGACCATTTGGATACTTACAACATGGGTTAGTTCACAAGAATATGTATACAAGATAGAGCATACAACTATAGATAAATCCTAATACATAATCATTAGCCATAGAGAACATAAGAAAGTTTCAAGCATGATATGACATGCTATGCAAATACAAAGATTATTCAACAAACATAGATCCTAGATGTCCATGATGCAACACACATAAAACAAAGTCTCAAGAGATCATAACCATCCAAACACAAGTTATACAAACATATCAAAGATCCTTGCAAGACATGTAGGTGGCCCAACGAGTGATGAAATTCTTTAGAACCCCGAACTTCGACCGGCTCTCACGACGTTGATGTTTGGTGGCTTGGTAGATTTTGTAAGCAAGTTGTTCGTGGGTTGGCAAGGAGGCCACATCATCAACCACTTCATCCTCACTGATAACGTCTTCCAAATCATTCCATGCACGTTCATCAAACATCTCATTAACCATATATTCCATTCGTCCAATTGGATCCATGGAAGCTTGTTGAGATGTGGAAGCGGTGTTTGCAGAAAGCTCAAGGTCAACATCAGCACGATCAAGAATATTTGCGTTGAAATTGGCAAATGATGAACCTACCACCTCACAATCGGACTAATCCTCAGCATGGTCGGGATGTTCAGCTTTGATGTGTTCAAACAATGTGGTGAGAAGACAAGCATAAGGAATCAATCTCGTATTCCCACTAAGCTTATCCATGCTTTTTGCCATGAAATAGGCGAAGTTGAATGGTGTTTTGGTCTCAATGCAATAAAGCATATACCTAACAACAATGGAGACGTTTCCTCTTGCTCCCATTTTCACAAACACATTTGATGTCAAAACATATTCCCATGCATGGAGTTTGTCACGCAAGTATGATTGAGTCCAATGAAGATCGGCCTCATCATTACATTGGTATTGAGGCTTGAAGATGGTGTTTTGCACATCCTCCGCATTGATCCTACCCTCCTCGGATGAGTGATAGATACGGTATTTCTTGAACTCTCTCGTCTCTGTTGAATCGGTGTAGAGTATGATCCCGTTTGAGGTTATTCCAAGAACATTTCCAAGCTTTTCCAAAGACCATGTATAGTTGTGACCATGCATTTGGAAATTTAGAGTGAGTTCGGCGGAGTTGAATTGATAGCGAGCGTAGAACTGTTGAATGTGCCGAGGATAGATCTCGGGAGATAGAATTGCAAANTGCACATCCTCCGCATTGATCCTACCCTCCTCGGATGAGTGATAGATACGGTATTTCTTGAACTCTCTCGTCTCTGTTGAATCGGTGTAGAGTATGATCCCGTTTGAGGTTATTCCAAGAACATTTCCCAGCTTTTCCAAAGACCATGTATAGTTGTGACCATGCATTTGGAAATTTAGAGTGAGTTCGGCGGAGTTGAATTGATAGCGAGCGTAGAACTGTTGAATGTGCCGAGGATAGATCTCGGGAGATAGAATTGCAAATGGCAAGTAACCCGCATCTATAAAGGGTTGTCTAAGCCGGTCATTCGAATGTAGTCTTGGTCACAATAACGTCCTTCATGATAGGCACGGTTTTCAAATGGTTTGTAGAGATTGACACCACGAGCACATCGAACCTTTTTCATAAATTGCTTAGTATCACGTCGTTCACCCATTGTTCCTATCAAAATAACACGTAATGTGTTTACATATATATAGACTCAAAAGATAGAAACAAGAAAAACAACAGCATGTCTGGCGCATCGCTCGTGCGTCGACGCGTTGGCAGCACGCCAGCCTCGTAAAAATTTTTGGATTTCCCTCATAAATTCAAGATTTTGAAAAATTTTGAAAAGAAATTATGAGTTAGTTACATATAGACTCATATTATGTCGAAATCCACAAACCCATTAGTATAACTCACCCAAAAATCATAATCCAATTTTATGAAGAGATTTTGAAAATTTTGCCATAGTTTCCCTTGTAATTAGAACTTTTCCACATGTAATTAATCAATTTTTCACAAAAACTCAAGGGAAATACTTAAGACTAGTTTTAATTAGATAACCACGTAGGTATATGAAATCAATTCAATATAACTCTCAAAATAACATAATAATAGAACAATGAAGATGAAGACTTACCAAGATCTTCAAGAAAAAGGAGAAGGCAAAGAAAAAAAAATTAAGAGTGTGTGTGTGTGTGTGTATGTTAGGGGACGGCACAAGAAGAGGAAGGGAAGAGGAAAAAGAAATTTTATTGATGTGGTGGCCCAAGAATATGATGGGGTCCAATGAGAGGGACTTGAGTGAGATTATCTTAGGATAAGATAAGATGGGTAAGGATAGGATGAGATGTATATATTTTATTTGTTGTCATTTTAATTGTTGTAGACCACCAAGTATGAGTTAACAAAGAACTAATCATATTTAAAATTTGAGTGCACTTATGATAAGCATAACTCTATTTAGAAACCATTGAATAAACAACTTTATTCTCGATGCTCTAACATTCCGAGACCTAATCTTAGGTAATTAAATTTTTCGTGTTTTAAAGGTTTTGTTAATATGTCGGCGACGTTGTCTTCGGAGGCGACCTTTTCCAAAAGAATATTTCCTTTTTGAACATTATCACGTAAAATGTGGTGACGGATTTCGATGTGTTTCGTTCGAGATTGATGGACGGGATTTTTACTTAGGTCGATAGCACCTTTGTTGTCACACAATACAAGAACATCTTGTAAATGGATGTTGTAGTCGCTAAACGCTTGCTTCATCCACAAAGCTTGTTGGCAAGCCCTTCCGGCTGCAACATATTCGGCTTCGGTAGTGGATATTGCTAAAGCCATTTGTTTCTGACAAGACCATTGTGTTAGACACTCTCCTGCAAAGGTGCATACGCCACTAGTACTTTTTCTATCAACGTAGTCGCCGGCGTGATCGGAGTCGGTGTGAACACTAATTTCAATTCCCGAGGCTTTTGGGTACCAAGCACCTAGATAAGGTGTGCTCTTTATGTATCTAAATATCCGTACTATGGCATTCATGTGAGATTCCTTGGGGTTCTCTTGAAATCGTGCACACATAGATACACTAAACATGATGTCGGGTCTACTAGCGGTTCGGTGTAGTAGACTTCCTATCATACATTGATATTTAGAGCTATCAACCGAAATTCCATCCTTGTCTAAGGTAAGTTTTAGGTCGGTTGCCATTGGTGTTTTGATGGACTTAACATTTTCAAGATCAAAAGAGATTCTCTTAAATATTTTGATTCTGATATGAATATGCCATCGTCACTTTGTATAACTTGTAAGTTAAATATGGACTTAAGATCTCCTAAGACATTCATGTTAAATTTCTCATGCATGCAATTAATGAATTCATCATGCAATGTTTGGCATGTAGATCCAAAGACAATATCATCTTCAAAGATTTGAATGATAATGTGATGCTTGTCTTTCCTTTTGAAGAATAATGACTTATTCTTCATGCCTCTTGCATATTCATTTTCAACAAGGAAGGATATTACACTATTATGCCATGAATGATTTTCTAGTTCAAATCCATGCAAGACTTTCTTAATTTTATACACATGATTAGGTTTCTGAAAGTTGATAAATCCCGGTGGTTGTGTAACATATACTTCACTTTTGATGACTTGATTAAAAACATTTTTGACATCCATTTGTTTTAGTTTAAACATACCACTACATGCATATGCAAGTAAAATTCGTAAAGACTCTATTTGTGCAACCGGGGAAAAGATGCAATTGATGGGTTTTTCAATTTGATCAAAATCATTTATTACTAGCTTAGCTTGATTTTCACAAATTGTTCCATTTTCATGCAAGATGCTATTAAAAGTCCATTTTGATTCTAGAGGGGTGCATGTATTAGGTGATGGAACTAATTCCCAAACATCATTACGTGTGAGTTGATTTATCTCAGAATGCATTGCCATAATCCAATTTTTGTTACTAATAGCTTCCTCAAAACATTTTGGTTCAATAGTAGATATAAATGCAAATGTATTGTTTTGAGCTTGTGCTACAAAATTATTCTCTAAATCACCTTCATCATTATGATCTAATGTTTCAACTAGATTAGTGTGATTAAGGCTTTGACTTTGATCATTATTCTCTCCTAGTTTATCTTCTAGTGACAAGCATGTTTCTTCGTTAAAACTTACATCAATTGTTTCAATGATTTTAAAAGTCTCCTTATTATAAACTTTATAAGTCTTTGATGTATGTGAATATCCTAAGAAAATTCCATTATATGTTTTAGAGATTATGCATTTACAACCAAAGATTTTAAAATATCCTAGAGATGGCTTTTTGCCCCTAAGAATCTCATAAGGTGTTTTATTAACCGTTTTAGTAATTGATGTTCTATTTAGAATGAAGGATGGGTTTCTATAGCATGACACCAAAACTTTTGTGAGATAGATTGATCGTTAAGCATTATACAACACATTTCTTATAAACGCCGAATCTTTCTTTCAACTACCCCATTAGTTTGGGGAGAGTTAGAAGATCGGAAATTATGTAGGATTTCATTTTTATC
Source organism: Artemisia annua (assembly GCA_014162995.1). NCBI lineage: Eukaryota > Viridiplantae > Streptophyta > Magnoliopsida > Asterales > Asteraceae > Artemisia > Artemisia annua. The sequence continues at coordinate 66,592 of LBNU01024110.1, forward strand.
GCAAAATTCCCCAAATTGCACGTTTTTATGAAAGTTTCCACCGAGATCTGTTTGAATAGATGCAATGCAACAACCATGTTGGTTTTGTAGACTTTTTCCTAAGTTGAATTTCTTGAAAACTTCGTTTTTAGATTTGAAAATTTTTATCCATGTATACCTTGAGAAGTCATCAACAACAACCAAAGTATAGATGCTACCTTCATAGCTTTAAGTGGTTGATGGACCAAATAAACCTATGTGTAGTAATTCTAAAACCCTTTTACTTAAGATGTTGTCACTTTTAAGTTTTTGACTTGCATGGATTTGATTTCCTAATTTACATGCATTGCAAGAATGATTAACAAAATCTAGCTTAGGCAAATTTCTAACTAATACTTTAGAAATTAACTTAAGAATTACCTTCATGCTAGCATGTCCTAATCTTTTATGCCAAAGTGTAGAATTATCTTCAACAATGCCAAAGGAAGTTTTAAGTACCCTTTCAATGTGTGGTTCACTAGCTTTGTTTGACATACACTTATCTTCTTGGCATACCTATAAAACAAACATAAAACTCAAACTCTCGGTGATTGGCTCAGAAACGGTCAACAAAAGTCAACCAATGAATTGGTCAACTAAAATCAACTACCTAAGAGCACAATACACCAAGGAGAGTATAGAAATATTCCCGGGTCGTTAAGTTCCCGAAGAGGAGTGAATTGTATCGAAAACGGATGAGATCAAGTGATTATGAAACGGGATTGGGAAAGTGAAATTGATTAAACTACGAGAAAATAAGTGAAAACGAGTTAAACAAGCTAATTTAACAAATACGTAAAGCTAAATTACCCTAAATCATATTTAAAATTNGTAGAATTCATTCACAAATTTCTTGACTAAATCCTCCCATGTTTCGATAGAATGAGGGGGTTGTTTTTCAAGCCAAACCCGGGCTTGCCCCTCAAGGGAGAATGGAAAGAGAAGAAGTTTGATTGCTTCAGATGGGACATTCTTGTATTTGATGGTAGATGTGATCTTGTTAAACCATCGAATATGAGCATGAGGATCGTCCCGCTCAAAAAATTGACTTTGGGTCACAAGATTCAGTAAACCGGTCTTGAGCTCAAAATTATCAGCCACGATGGCTGGAACAACAATGGCATCTCCGTACCCATCGATGGGTGCTTGGAGAAGCTCACTCATAGGAAGATCTGCCATGACGACAGAAATAGAAGAGACAGTACGAATCTCGGATTCGACTGCGGGTGCAGAACGTCTACGTCGTCTTCGAGGAATCTTAACAAGCTCACGAAATGGGCTCGTAGACCTAGAAGAACGAGTGCGCATGCACTGGAAAAACGAAACCAATCACCAAAGAAAACTTGAATCTTTTTATTTATTTAATTTTCTTTTGTTTTCTTTCTTTAAGTTAATCGATATACCAACCGAAACCTTTTTGCTATAAAAGCAAATCGGGCAACGATTGACTCACGATCATTTTTCTTTTGTTATTATTTGGGAATGGTTTACAACCGCCCTCCTTCAACGGAAGACGGAGGATGTATATTATTTTTGTGGTATTTTTGGTTGAATACTTGGTGACAAATATTCTTTTTCTTTTTCTTATATATATATTAGAAACAAAAAGAAAATATTTTTGTGTTTTTTATGTTTTTGAAAGATGAAAATACGATATATATACGGTAAATATACAAGGAATAGATGATATACACAAGTGGTGTTTCAAAAACACGATACTACAACACGTTCTAGACACGCGAAACGCCTCCCCGGCAGCGGCGCCAAAATTTGATTGGCTCAGAAACGGTCAACAAAAGTCAACCAATGAATTGGTCAACTAAAATCAACTACCTAAGAGCACAATACACCAAGGAGAGTATAGAAATATTCCCGGGTCGTTAAGTTCCCGAAGAGGAGTGAATTGTATCTAAAACGGATGAGATCAAGTGATTATGAAACGGGATTGGGAAAGTGAAATTGATTAAACTACGAGAAAATAAGTGAAAACGAGTTAAACAAGCTAATTTAACAAATACGTAAAGCTAAATTACCCTAAATCATATTTAAAATTAAAACCGCGCGTTTATATTTAAAAAAAACGGGGAAACGCGGTAAAAATAAAAGTGAAATTTGAGAAATAAAAGTCCTACGGGTATGAAAATTATTTTTTTTACGACCCTAATGATAAAAGAAAATTTTTGGAAAAAGAAAAATATTTTTTTGAGTTTTTAATTATTTATTATTAATTAAAAACTATTTTAACTAAATTAAATCTAAATAAATACTAAAACTCTTAAAATAAATCTATAAATTTTTTGGAAATTAACTTAGGCTAAAACTGATCTAACAAAAATAAAAATTCTGGAAAAGCAGTTTAAATAAGCACGAAATAAGCAGTTTAAGGGAAATGAGCTAAAAGTGATAAAAGGTGTATAAATGAAATAAAGAGAAAAGGACTAACACAAAAGTCCCAAGGGCACGTCTGGTTAAGAGGTTGTGTTGTGTGTCTGTGTGAGGGGTGAGGTCTGGGGTTCGAATCCCAGGCTTTACCCTTTTTTCCAATTTATTTTTTATTTTCTTTGTGTTTTACCAACTCAAACAACAACACAAACTCAAACACAAATTCAATCTTGCAAACACTTTTTGAAAACAGATTACACAAACAATTTTCACTAACACAGATTAAGATCCAAATTCAAGATTCAAGGCTTGTTTTCTATTCCTTTCTACTATCAATCAACAAACAACAATTCAACTTAGCTTGAACAAGCTTATGCTTGCAGAAGCTTTACAAATCAACAACAAGTAGCAAATAACAACAAATCAAACTAACAACAACAAGAATCAACAATAGGTACATGATTAAGAACATCCACAAGATCAGCAATGAGCACAGTAGTAACAAACAAGATCAAATGGTGAGCAATAAGCTGTAATAAGCTTACAAAAGCTTAAACAAACAAGTACACAAGCAGAAACAACTACAACATCAATAATTAATCAACAAAGGAATTAGCATGAACAAGAACAATAACTAAAACAGCAATTATCAATCAACAAAAAAAAACAAGAACAATAGCAGCAGAAACAGCAGGCCACAGGACAAAATAAGTACTTATTTTAAGCACTTAATAAGCAGTTTCCTCTAAACTAAAAGTATAATCCTAATCTTCACCTAAGGGGCTATTCAAAACAGCAAAGAACACCACATTTCACCAAGATATGAACAATTTGTGTGCAAATGAAATTGGCTAAAAGTCTAAGAAACAGGGCAACCTTACAGAAACTAGGCTAAAAGATAAGCCAAAATAAGCAATCAATCCACCTCAATAAAAATTACCAAAAATTACCAATGAAGTTTAGCAACAAGATAACAATATCTCAAAAGCACAAACTCCAAATCTTAAAATTAAGCCCTGTGTGAAATTCAAAAGTTTATTCAAAAACTTTTTTTTTGAGATTTTTGACTTTTTGATTTTCAAGCTCAGTTGACTTTTTTTTAGCTTTAGCCAGCTCTAGATTACTACAAATGATATGTTAACATGAAATGAAACTAGAATGAGCAAACTTAATAAGATCTAAAGCTAAAATGAGGAAATTGAATCCACAGATGATAACAGTTAAGCTAGAAACCAAGGTTCAAGGCCAATTTTGACTTTTCACTAATAAGGACTAGATTTTACTAATTGACTAACCTAACCTAACTTATTATAACATAAAGCAACCAGAAACAACAACAATAACACACTGGAACTCAATAAACTCCCTTGAACCAAACACCCCCTTCATGGACTGTAAATGAAATTTTTAAGGCATTCCAATGATTAAGGTCATAAAACTGATTCATAAGGACCTAGCATGATTAAATAAACTGAAAAGAACACATAAGCATCAATTCTAACAACAATAACCTAAGAACTACTAATATGCTAAATTTGACAGTAAAAAGTGAAAACTATACTACCACAAATCCTAATGAACAAGCACAATGTATTAAGCAATAATTTAGCTAACTTGCACTAAGTAAGCACAATCTCATCAAATAAGCTCAAAAATAAGCAATTGAATAGTACTTGCCAAAGTTTGAGATAGATGCTTACAATGTTAACCAAGCTTAGAACTAAAATCCAAGGTACCAAATTGCTTCCTAACACTCCCCATGGAGTACTATTACCACTGCAACCATCAATCAACCAAGTTCCTTGCTTTCTTCATCACCAACATTGAATTTTTTTTATTTTACTCTAAATCTTTTTTTTTTAGAATTTTAACTAAAACTTGTTTAACTGATTTCCAAACTTACAAAAGGTTGTTAGTCACTTAGATAAACTTAAATGAGCAGCAAAACACCTTTTTAAACAACATTCAAATGAAATAAAGATTTCAATGTAAAGGGCAAAATCTGAGTTTTACTTAAGAGAACTTGAAATTGATATTAAATAAAGTTGAAATTACACTAAAGATGCTTGTTACAATCTTTCTTAGCTAAGGTTTACAACTGGAAAGGAATTTTTAACTAATTCGACATTAAGAAAATTGAGCTAAAATTACATTGACTAACTAACTTTCTTCCTTGCATTTTCTTGACTTATAAGCTCTCTCCCAGTCCTCTCTCTCTTTCCCACCTTCATTTCTAGCCCTTGGATCCCTCAAATCAATCTTGACCTTTGAATCTCCTTTTTGGCGCCAAAATGTCATAGCGGCAGTTATAGATAGCTTGGAGGTTTTTCAGGGCAATTAATGCCTCTTGGATGTTAGCTGAAGTTAGGGGAACATGGTGAGGGGTTTGTGATGTGGAGGTATGGGGAGAGGTACTGGTTTTAGCTTATTCACGTGGGGAAGGAGGGAGACAGAAGAGTCAAAGATATTGACTGGGAAAAGGGTTAATAAAAAAAACGTGGGGAGTTATATAAAAAGGGGTTTTTATTTTTATGGAATTGGGCTGGGTATTTTGGGCCTGGGAATAGGTTAGTTTGTGTTGGACTTGGAATGGGGTGTTTGTTTTGGTTTATGTTATAAGTATAGCCCAAGGACCAAACTTGTAGAAGCTGAATTTTCAGGGACCAATTCTGCCACTTTCCCAAACTTTTCCCAAGGACTTATCTTGCCAACTTTGAAATTCCCTAAGGACCTTTGATGCCATTTTTCATTTTTTAAATACCCAAGGACCAATTTTGACACTTTCTGAAAGTTCAGGGGCCTGTTTTGCCAATTGCCCAAAATTTCATTCAATGACCTATTTTTGACAACTTAAAACAATTCAAGGACCTTGAATGATAAAACTCCATTTTTTTAAACTCCAGGGACTATTTTTGCCAAACTTAGAAAGTTGGGGGACTGAAACTGCCAATTCTGCAAACTTTGCTCGTTTTTCATTTGTTTTTAAACATTTTGCATTTGAGACACATAAAACACGATCCTTGGATATTTTCATCATTTTGATGTGATTTTGCGTGTTTTCAGATGTTTTGCGTTTCAGAATTGACCAAAAATGATGAGTGTTTGAGCACTCATCAATCCCCCACACTGAACTATTGCTAGTCCCTAGCAATATTTTATGAAAACTTGATGGATTTTAAGTCTCTTTACCAAAAGCCATCACTTCTGGAGTAGCCGAATGTTTAAGTTCAAGTAAGAACCATGGTACACCGATAACCGTGTGATTTTGAGCAAATCACCAGCTTTCAACGGGTTTGATAAGTCTTTACCAGAAGCCGTTTGCTTCTGGACTAGCCAACTCTTAGATATAACATAGTTATTATCTTTGGTGAGCTGATTACCAATTATGGTTTTTCCAACGCCTTTACCACAAGCCATAATCTTGCGGGCTAGCCAACTCTTTACTATGCGATATGGTGAGTCGATTACCATACAATTTTTGGCAAATTGCAAGCCGTCAACGGATTTGAGATATCTTTACCAAGAGCCGTTTGCTCCTGGATTAGCCAATCCTTTTGTCGGTTAGACACGGCGGACTGATAACCACAAAAATTTTGAAATAAAGTGAAAAAAAATTTTGAAAAATTTTGGCCAAAAACGGGGGTACTAGATGATATAATGTGATAAAATTCGCTAGAATTTTCCCCCCACACTTAGAATTGAATATTGTCCTCAATATTCAAAGTCCCGGCTATTATGCCGAATCTTCGAACTGAAAGCAAGACAATATTCGAAGCTAACTGCGGAAATTGGATTTTTCACTTTATTTATATTATATATACTGTACACAACTGAAAAAGCTCAAGCTTCTTAAATAGAAGCTATCACTTCTTTTAAAATGATTATGATGATTTTTTTTTTTTTTTTTATTTTTTTATTTTTTTTTATTTTTTTTTTGACAAGAGATTTTATATACATTGAAAACAGCTGCAGGGGACGGCCACTCCCCCACACTTGGGTGGTAGAAAATAGAAAGAAGTCAGAAATATGGGTGAAAACCCATATGCTTTGCTACTGTTTTTGTTCACCGAGTCGCTAGCTTGACTCGATCCCCGAATTCAATTGTCCTTGGGGAAAGTTTGGAGATCCGGGACAACCATGGATGGTATGTCCTCTCCAAAGTAATGCTTCAACCGATGCCCATTCACTTTGAAATTTGGCCCGTCATTTTGAGATAATTCGACGGTGCCATAAGGATAAACTTTAGCAATGGTGAATGGTCCGGTCCAACGGGTTTTCAATTTACCCGAGAAGATCTTTAATCTTGAGTTAAAAAGAAGGACTCGATCACCAACGTTGAAAACGCGGTTTTTGATCTTTGAGTCATGGAGCTTCTTTGTTTTTTCCTTGTAGATTAAAGAGTTTTCATAGGCCTGATCACGAAGTTCACTCAATTCATTCATTTGAACTTTCCTGTGATCGCCTGCAGTTTGGAGGTCGAAATTGGCATGCTTGAGGGCCCAATAGGCTTTATGCTCAAGCTCGATCGGAAGATGGCACGCTTTCCCGTACACAAGCTTGTAAGGCGTACACCCGATGGGTGTTTTGTAAGCCGTACGGAAAGCCCAGAGTGCATCATCTAATTTCTCCGACCACGATGCACGATTTTCACCAACCGTTCTTTCCAAAATTCTTTTAATTCCACGATTGGAAACTTCAACTTGCCCACTTGTTTGAGGGTGGTACGCAGTAGAGAGACGGTGAGTTACACCATACTTTTGCATGACTTTGTCGAATTTGTCATTGCAAAAATGCGTACCACGATCACTAATTATAGCACGTGGGGTTCCGAATCGGGCAAAAAGAGCTTTCAAGAATTTAACAACAACTCGGGCATCATTTCTGGGTAAAGCTTTCGCCTCAACCCATTTTGATAGATAATCAACAGCCACGAGTATATACTTGTTTCCATGAGATGACGGAAATGGCCCCATAAAATCGATGCCCCATATGTCAAAGATTTCACAAACTTGAATTGCATTTTGTGGCATTTCATTCTTTTGTGAAATATTCCCGTGACGTTGACAAGCGTCACAGGATTTGACTAATTCCTGGGCATCCTTATAAATTGTGGGCCAAAAGAAACCCGAATCAAACACCTTTTTGGCGGTGTAGTTTGGATTATGGTGGCCCCCCGTGGGTCCAGCATGGCAAGCCTTAAGAATTTCAGTGGCTTCCTGCCCATAAACACACCGCCTGATGACTTGATCGGCACAGATCTTGAATAAGTAGGGGTCGTCCCAGAAATAATGTTTAACATCTTTGAAGAACTTATTCTTCTGTTGGGACGACATCCCTTTCACCACAAAGTTCCCCGCATGGTAATTTGCAAAATCGGCAAACCATGGGGTAGTAGAATCTCCACGAAAAGCAACCGCATTTAATGTCTCGAGAGGAAATGTTTCATTTATTTCCTTTTTCTCGAGAACATCCTGGTGTGGGTTCTCTAATCGGGACAGATGATCAGCAGCTAGGTTCTCAGCTCCTTTTTTATCACGTATAATGATATCAAATTCTTGTAGGAGGAGAACCCAACGAAGCAATCTCGGCTTTGCATCTTGTTTTGCAAAGAGGTATTTTAAAGCCGAGTGGTCCGTATACACTACACATTTGGTCAAGATTAAGTATGGCCGAAACTTTTCAAAGGCATACACCACGGCTAATAATTCTTTTTCCGTAGTGGTGTAATGTGTTTGAGCCTCGGTCATTGTTTTGCTTGCATAGTGTATTGGCTGAAAATGTTTGGTCTTGCGTTGCCCCAGGACTGCACCGATAGCAAAATCACTTGCATCGCACATTAGCTCAAATGGCAAGTCCCAGTCGGGGGCAACAAGAATCGGTGCCTCAGTAAGCTTTTTCTTTAATGTCTCAAAAGCTTCCACGCACTCGGGTGAGAAGATAAAAGGAGCATCCTTCTCAAGGAGATGGGTCATAGGCCGGGCGATTTTGGAAAAATCTTGAATAAATCTACGGTAAAATCCGGCATGACCCAAAAAACTCCTAATACCTTTGACGGTAGTGGGATGAGGTAATTTGGCAATGACATCAACCTTAGCTCTGTCAACCTCAATCCCGTTCTTGGAAATCTTATGGCCGAGGACAATCCCCTCTTTGACCATAAAATGGCTCTTCTCCCAATTTAGACAAAGATTGGTGTCTTCACACCGTTTTAACATAGTGTCCAAATGGGAGAGACATGTCTGAAAAGAATCCCCAATGACCGAGAAGTCATCCATGAAGACCTCCATTGTTTTCCCGATCATGTCGGAAAATATGGCCATCATGCACCTTTGGAACGTGCCCGGAGCATTACATAAGCCAAAAGGCATACGTTTATAAGCAAATGTTCCATAAGGGCACGTAAAGGTGGTTTTCTCTTGATCCTGAGGATCAATGGGGATCTGAAAATAACCCGAGAAACCGTCGAGGAAACAATAGTACTCATTCCCCGCCAATCTCTCAAGCATTTGGTCCATGAAGGGTAGAGGAAAATGGTCTTTACGGGTGGCTTCATTCAATTTGCGATAGTCAATGCAGACTCGCCACCCAGTAACCAATCGAGTTGGAATCAACTCGTTATCTTCATTCGTGACAACAGTAATGCCACCCTTTTTTGGAACGCAGTGGATGGGACTAACCCAAGGACTATCCGAGATGGGATAAATCAATCCGGCATCAAGAAGTTTTAAAACCTCTTGTTTGATAACCTCATGAATTTTTGGATTCACCCGTCTCTGATGTTGGACTGCCGGCTTGAAGTCATCCTCCATTAAAATCTTGTGAGTACAAAATTCAGGGTTAATACCCTTGATGTCGGAGAGTTTCCAAGCAATTGCTTGCTTGTGTGACTTCAAGACCTTTATGAGAGCAGATTTTTCCTCCACACTCAAGTCTTTAGCAATTATGACGGGCAATTTATCATCACCCTCCAAAAATGCGTACTCGAGATGAGGAGGTAACTCCTTGAGCTCGACCTCAGGAAATTCTTCAGTTTTCTCAACTGACTTGATTTCCTCATTATGAAGTTCTACGGGATGGAGGGGAGGAGAATTGTTCTGATTCAACAATTTCTCGAGGAGAAGAAGATCTCCCTCCAGATCAATCTCATTGTTATCAATTCCATCTGGAACTGAATCACTTTTGAGAAAAGCTTCGACCTCTTCCAAAAGGAAATCACTTCCCTCAAACGGAGTGAGAGAATGGGAAGAGTCGGAAATTATAGGATGAGAAGACGGAGTGGATTCACCACCCGAAGAATTATGAACATAACCAAGAACTTCTTGAGCGTACTCCTCTGAAGCAACATCAATGACATCTATTCGGTTAACCGATTCAGAGTCATAATTTGAGGAGTACCTCGAAGTTTGGTCAAGGTTAAAGGTAATAGCTTCATTACCCACACGTAATGTGATTTCTTGCTCGAATACATCAATGAGAGCTCGACCCATTCTTAGGAATCCTCGTCCAACAATACTCCTATGAAAACTATTTTTCTTTTGAAAAAGAGATTGACTATGATACTTGTCTTTTGAATGGGTCTTTTGTTTCTTAAATGTATCATACCTATTACAATTGGTAGGTTTGTAAAAATTTTTCATCTCTTTAACACTTGAAATTGGTACTTGAATACCATAAGAACTTGAAACATGTGTTTGAGGTATTGTAGGTTTTGAGTAAGGACAAGACAAATTTTTATTTTCTTTAGTGACTAACTTTGGTTTCTCTAAACTTTCGGAAGTGATTTTTATAGATTCAAAATTTTCAAGATCTTCCTTATCTTGACATGAAACTTTATTTTCTAAGTTTATGCTACTTTTCTTAAACTTTGAACAACTCATAGCTTCATCTTGAAGTTTAGACACATCATTGTTCAAAGAGTCAACCACATGTGTAAGTTTTTCACAACTTAAGCATGGTTCAACCACCTCTTTGGCTTTGATCTTCTTAATTTCAAGTTCAAGCTCATTTGCTCTACTAGATAGTTTATTCTTCTCTTGTTGTAAAATACGTTTTTCTCGAAGTAGAGCTTTTATTTCTTTAATCCAATCATTATTTATTTCTATTAGTTCAAGATTGTCCTTTTCTAAATCATTAGCATCTAATGTTTTGTTTGAACTAAAGTGATCTAGATGTACCTTTGGAGATTCCAAAGCCATGAAGCATGATTCATTCCTTTCTTTGTCATCTTCATCATTGCTCCAACTCCAAGTGTTTTCAATGCCAATCATTTGGTTCTTCATGCATAGATCTTCATAATCAAATGTATTCACCCCAAAGAGTATAAGGTTCTCTTGAGCCATGGATCTATACTCAACTTTACCAAAAATCTTTGATAGGATTTTAGATTTTTTGGCAAGAAGTTTTTGACTTAAAATGACTTCTCGGGAAGATTTTAACGTTCAATAACTTGAGTATTCCGCTCTGATACCAATTGTTGAACCGTAAAGAAGGGGGTGAATACGGTTTCTTAGGCTTTTTGGATGTTTAAAAACTTTAAGCCAAGTAGAACCAAGTGGTCTAGAAAATAACAACCACTAACACAATCCAAAGTATATAAAGCGAGTAAAGAGACACCACGATATATACTGGTTCGGGATGGGGGGTTTATATCATCCGTACATCCAGTTGCGAATCCACGACACGATACTATTCCACTAGTATAATCCATTCGGTGGACTACAGACTGTTACAATTCACTCCACCGATATTCACCAATATCGATGCTAACAAAAAAGGAGCTAGTCACCAACGGTATTCCGCCCTCGAAAACAACCCAAAAGAATCTCGCAATTCGACTTAACCTAAGGGTCACCAAGACCACTACCAAAACTTCCCACCGGAAGTATCAAACCCCAACTAGATCTCCAATGATCTAGGCTTGGTCACCAAGACACAAGACTTCCCTTACAAACAATTGAATGATAGAATGAATGTTTGTTCAACCAAGTCCTAACCTAACCTAGAGACTCGATTGTAATAGAAAGGGTATAAGAAGAAGACCATCGACACAATCACAAGAGTGGATTAAGTTCTTGAGATTCTTCCCTTGCAAGGAGATGTGTTCTTTCAAAGATGTTAGTGTGTTTAACTAAGAACACAAGATAGAATTAAAGTGATTGGAGAGAAAGAATGTAGAGAGAAAGAGTAATGGCAAGGGGTGAGGAATACAAGAGGCAACGGGGTATTTATAGGCCAAGACCCAAACTTGGGAAAATTTTACCTAGCCCGGTGCGTTGCCCACGCATCAACGCGTGGGTGACGCGCCAGAGGGTCTGTTGTAATTTTCCCAAGACTTGGGTGTTGGTCCTTATAAATTGTAACACCCCCAACTCAAATATGGCAGCTATCGTGCTGGGGGCATTACGAAAATAGAAACCAGGCACATTTATAGTAAATGACCACAACTCGGGACGTTTGAAATGTGACCAAAACATATCATTCGATTTACAAACCGTTTAGAGTACAAGTACTCTTTAGTCAAAGGTTGGGCCAGCGGAAAAGTAATAGAGTTTTTGCAGCGGAAAATGTAATCAAAGTTTAGCACGAATAGTAAAAGACCACAAAAAGGTTTTACGAATGACATGCAAAATAGGGTATAAGTAGTTAAAAGCT
>LBNU01024112.1:4246-15056 GCA_014162995.1 Artemisia annua
AGTTATGCCGGATTAGCTGAACCATAGGATTCTTCAATATGAAGTCGGTTCCCGGAGCTGATGACGGAGTGATCGGTCCTCCTCTACCGATCAATGTAGGACGATAGAAATCCTCCATGGTCCGAGGATCATGGGAATGAGATGGTAAGAAATCGATCATTGTGAAGAATTAAACGGTACAGGGGGTTGAAGAAGAATTAAACAAGTAAGAGGATAACGGAGATTATTTTCGGATTTTTATGTTGTAAAATGTAAAACAAAAGTGAAAACTAATTTTGGAAAAGAAAATCTTTTTGGATTTTTAAGTTTAGAAAAGTAGAAATCAAAAGTGAAAACAAATTCGAAGACAAAATATTTTTGTGTTTTTATATTTTGAAAATATTTACAAAAGCTTTAAACTTCTTGAAAGAAGGGTCTCCAAAACACATTACTAAAACGATCGAACGACTAAATCTTATCAACCGCTCCCCGGCAGCGGCGCCATTTTGATAAATCGCGGGAGCAAAGTACAAGCTCGAACCACGGGTATCGTTGTCCCAACGAGGGTTGAATATGGATCTCGTCACTCAAGACCGTGAGCTATGTGTGATGAATAAGGTTTAAAAGAAGTTTTGGGTTTGTTTATACTACAACGACAAATAAAATGCGGTTAAAGTAAAGGAAAGCGATAAAGTGACATAAAATAAGAAAGCAAGTAAAGTTGCATGAAATAAAATGACTTAAAGAAAGCGGTAAATGAAAGCGATAAGTAAATAAAACGGTAAATGAAATTTAAAAGACAATGTGTTTGCAAAGCGACGCGAATAAGTTTATCAAGCTTGAGGTAAAAGTTTGCGACGAGTTATTCTCCTTTCTTGAGATTAGTTGTTAATTAATCTTTTGAAAAGATATTAACTCAAGACGAGTGAATTAATCGTTCAAAGGTTTCGTCTTCGAATAATTAACTCACATGTCTAAGTAATCTTTCGATTACTTATCACAAACGTTTAACGCTCTCACTTAACTCACAAACTCGAATAGCTAAGCAAACACGTTTAAAAAACTACTCACTACTCATATTAAAAACTTAAAGCGATAAAGAAATTAAAAGACTTGTAAAACATTTAACGTAATAAAAGTTAAAACTAAAAACTAAAGACACGAGACTTAAATAATAAAACGAAACTAAAAAGATTTAAAGAAAAATTCGACAGCATAACGTTTAAGATTAAGAAAATAAAAGCCTCACTCGATGAACGATGAGGTGAAAATAAAAGTCTAACTCGACTTGTAAAAGAAATAAGAAAAGAAGAANTTTTAAAGAAAATTCGACAGCATAACGTTTAAGATTTAAGAAAATAAAAGCCTCACTCGAAGAACGATGAGGTGAAATAAAAGCCTAGCTCGGCTTGCAAAATAAATGAGAAAAGAAGAGAAGAAAATAAGACACGACTCAAAATAAACTTGGACTAAAAATAAAGTTGACACAATAAAAACTAAACTCGCTATCTAATAAAAAAAATAATACTCGCTACCTATTTAAAAAAAATCAAACTCGCTATTTCTATGTTTTGCAAACTCGCTATCTAGAATTTCTATTCCAAACTCGCTGTCTTTCTTGTTCCAAACTCGCTATTGAAATAGTTGACTTGGCAAACTCGCTATGTGAATAGTTGACTTTTCTATACTCATACTCGCTATACATTTTTCAAACTCGCTAGCTTCTGTTTACTCCTAAACTCGCTATGTATTTTTCATATCAAACTCGCTATGTGTTTTTCATATCAAACTCGCTAAGTGTAAAAAAATTTAATACTCGCTATTAAACCCTAAAATGAAACTCGCTATTAAACCCTAAAACAAAACATTCTGGAATTTTAAAAACATTTAACGTGACATAAATTTTATAAAAATAAATAAATAAGACTTGTAAAAACTTGGTAAATAAAATGTAAAGACACTAAAATAAGCTCAAAAATAAGCAAACAAGCCACGGCTTCTTTTGGAAGCCTAGCTTATTTGTATATCTTATCACTTGAAACTAAAAACATGCAAAGTTGACAAAGAAAATAATTAAATTATATATATTAATTATTGTTAGAAAATGTATTTATAAGAAGATGCTTTGTAATATTTGAGTTAAAGGAAAGATTTATTGAATCAGAAATATAGCTAAGTAAGATTAAGAATCATAATAACTTTTTAAAGCTTGCATAAGTAATATAGTATTTACTACGTTATAAACTATGAAATTTAAGCTAATCACTACTCTATGTCTCTATATACTAACCTAAAAGCTAACCCCTAAAACAACCAATGTCCTTTTCCTAGAATAGGTGGTGGATGTAATTTTATATGGCCAAGGCTTTAGAAAGTTTTATGGTTATATATATGGACATCTTAATGCCCTTGAACTCTTTATTCTATTATTCATTTTGAAATATGTTAACAATAAGAAACTTTTTTACAACTATTATAACGTTCTTAAATGTTATAACTGTTAACACTTTTTTTTTTCTGGTATTGTTGAGTGTATTTTAGTGACTCTGTATTCTCAAAGGTTTCAATAGATTGTAATTAAAATTGAATCTTGTCCGATATTTATGAATTCTTATCGTTAATAATTAGCTTTGAACTGATTAACATCTCTTGATTTCGTTTTTCTCGTAGCCTTTAGAAATTAGACTTTTGTCTATTCACCGGCTTTCCCCTTGTAGTAATTTATTTATCTGTTGACTTCGGCTATTTTTAGACACTTTTTTTCCACATCTCGTGCTCCGTTTGGCTTTTTTGTTGACTTTTGTGCTATTTATGCCAAGTATCCTTTCCTCTTTGCACGGATCAACAAACAAAAAAACAAGATTCATTTGGCGTTGTACGTTAGTTTTTGGTTCTTTTCTACATCTAGTAACTAAGGTCATATAGATATTGTGTAATATTATAGCACATATTCACCCTGCATCCAAGCTTCTAGTGTTTGAGCCAAGATAATGTCATTTTCTCTACATTATAACTTGCACAAGTATAATATTCCTCTGAATTTTTGTCTGAAGGAAAGGTTTTGTCAATGGCACTCTCCTTCTGTTATGCCATGCTTGTCAGCAAGAAATAGCTGAGAGTCTAGCATTACCAAGCTCTTGTGTGCCTAATGGAGGCCTATGAAAGATCTTTGACAACCTTATAATACATATATCAGGTTGGATCTGGGTTCTCTAAGAACTTTTGGTTGGAGTGACAATTAGAACGTTTTTTTTCTTCTTTCAATCTCATCCCCATTATATTAGTATTGCACCTTTTTTTTTTTTTTCCCCACATCCTATTTTTTTTCTTGATATCCATTTAAAGCCCTTTATTAAGTTAAGCTATTAGGCCTAAGATAAATCTATGGTCCAACTCTAGCAACTGGTGCAAAACCTATATCATTATTTTTATTTATTCCTCGTTTCTTTCCTGCTGAAACCTCTGACTATCTAAACCTTGTTTTGTTTTTGACCACTATTTTACCCCTTGCAATCGCGCGTTACGCGCTTTTATTATCTGCAATCTCAATCATTCCAATCCTCTGAGTGTTGGACACTTGTCTCTGGTTCCAGTGTATAATTAGAACTTCCGATTATGTTAGTGACATATTTAATCTATTGTATACTGATGCTCCGAGTATTTTAAAGTTTTCATTGAACCTTTCTTGTGTGAAATAGACTGTTTCTACTTTCTATTCAACCAGGGACATTGTGGGACCACTAGCCTGATTCTTACTATGTCTTCAACTCAGTTAGGTGATATTTTGTCGATACTTGGAGTAGTTTTATATTTATTAGTATATTAATGCCCAGTTATTAATTTTTGATTATGAGAAGGTATTATAAATTTATGTGTGTTTTTGTTACTAAGCATTGCATGACTATTTCTGAACAATTCACATCTTTTTTTGTTTTTTTCTGTACAGTTCACTGTATAGCTCACAACAACTGGCATCAACATATATCTTGATCTGTAGTCAGTATATCTCTTCGATCTCTATATCTTTTCCGTCATATGGAAGACTTTTCCATCACAGTCTGGTTATGTTACAGTCACTCTCTACCCTAGTCTTATTACTTCATCTGTATGGATGGTTTCATCCATCGATCGATGTTGTAGCCTTCCTGCCGTGGAAGTATCTTATTGTATCATTTACTGTTTGTGTCAACAATAGTTTGTTGTGCTTGTAGTAGTTGTCAATCAATCATTCCTCTCTTGTTCGTAGTTGTACGTTGATACATTGCTATAGTCTTTGTGTCTCCTTGCAGCGGAGTTCTATTGACCATATTCGGATTACCTTTAAGACCTTTAAGAGTAACCTGAGACTGCGTTCTTTAACAGACATCTGAATCTTGTCACTCGCTTTCGGGAAGTCCTTAGCTATGTTTTGTGCTTACTCTCTTATAAGGTAATTATATACCGTTGGTCGCAAATACCATTACAATTAGTTTTTTTTTTCGAGGTTACTCCTCTCAGACCTTTTTGCGGTCACTTGTCTACACGCTGTTTATGCGTGCTTACTTTGTTCATGTGAATGTGATATTTTTGTACCTTATATAGCGTTTTGTAATACATACAAATTTGGTTCTCTTTGTGTTCTTGTACGTCCGCGGTTTATTGCAATCATTTTGCTATCGTATTTTTTTTTATCATACCGGTTTGGTCTACTTCCCTACTTACGATAATATGAATCGAACTATACAGTTTTGCTACTATCGTGCAAATGACAAACTGAATTCCATCTTGATATTCCATGAACAGTTTTACAAACCGCTTTATAAACTATTTTACAATCAACTGTTGAACTTATTTGCTCATTTCGATTGCGTTAACTTTCTAGTCAAACCTCATCAAATTTTTTTTGCATATCAAGGGGTGACTAAATGTTAACCTTTGTGGAAATCCGTCTTATCCACACCATGTTTAAACACCTGCTCTTACTGAAATTACGAGTCTTTTGAGATCGCATTAGTTAACCTAACTACAAAACTTTCCAGCAAATAATTATTTGTTACTCTTCCACAGACAAGAGGAGCCCTTACCGATCCGGTAAGACTCAAACCGGTTGTGGGTACACATTCTTTTCCCACAGACACCATTTTATCGATAACATAAAACTGAAATCCGGGAAGGATTTCTTAAGGAGGGTAGACTGGTAAAAAATTGGATTTTCCATACTAATTTTAACCAATAAATACTTAGTACTTATTATAGCTATTTGGCATTTCTATGCATAAATGGAATATTTTTGAGCAATTTCTGAGCATTTTCGGGAGCTGTCCTACCACACCTGTAAGCTTACAGTCATTATTGAAAAGTCTATTTTTGTCAGAAAACATAAATTATCTATTTTTGATAGTTACTGCAAGTTTCGTAATTTACACTGAGAGCTTTCTCACATTTTTCTGAAAAACAACGCCGCACGTGAACCCGACACAAAATAATTATGGTAAAAGTCAAGTAAATATATTTTTGAGTTCAGTAATGACGTTTTATTACATTTTCTGACAAAAACGTGGCTAAAAGCTTATTTTAGGTGTACGTGTTCCAAAAAAAAACGTCAAACCGGACATTTCGGTTAATTTAAGCTTAAACCGACACACGATTACACCAACGAGCAAGAGTAAAATTATATCCCTCCCTTGGATCCCCCCCTTAACCGGCCACATTATCCCATCTCCCACTAGAGAAAAAGAAATCATCCTAAAACCTTGGAAACAACCCCTATTAACCCAAAATACTTCCTTCCTAAAATGGGCTTATAACACCTTTTATTTAGCTTACCAAACTTTCCTAGATCAATTTTTCATCTATCTTTCTTCCTAAAACACTCTCTAGGCCGAAAATTTACATAAACACAAGGATCTTACAAATTTTGTTGAAGTTCAAAGTTAATTGGGTTATTAAATTCAAGAGTTTTGGGGTTAATCGGAACGTGATTCTGGGTAAAATTTGTGCAATTTGGGGTGGTTCTTAGTCTTTCTAGACCACGTACAAACACTATCTTTGTAAGGATTCAATAAAAAAACTTTCTAAATCTTGTTCATTTCATGTTGAGTTGATGTTTAATGATTGTTACCAAGTCTAATGTATAATTTTGCTAAATTGAAAAAAAGCTATAAATTGATGTGTGCATGCATGTAGCTCGAATTTTCTTTGAAGTTTTTATTAGCCATTTGAAGTATTCTCTTTGATTGTGTGTAAATCTTTTGCTTGTGGTACTAATTTTGGTGAACAAATATAATTCGTGTTAGTACATGAGTTTAAGAAGAAATATCCTTATGTGTGTGTGTGTGTGTGTTGTGTATATAACTATACTATATATATATATTATACTATATATATATATATAATATATATAATAAACCACACACATAATATATATATAGTATATATATTATATATATATATATATATACTATATATATATATATACTATATATATATATACATATTATACATATATATACATATAATATGATAATATATATATATATAATAATATTATATATATATATTATAATACATATATATATATATATATATATATATATATATATATATATATATATATATATATATATATGTTATATATATATAATATATATATATATATATATATATATATATATATATATATATATACTATTATATACTATATATAAAAATATATAATATATATATGTATATCGCTATAATACAAAATTATGAACATTATTGGTTTTGAAAAACATAAAATTTGGCTCAGTGGTGAAATGGTGGAAAATTTATGCTTGAAAGGTATAACTAAGTATATACTGAATTAACGTAACCTAATTATAATAATTAGTGAAAATGCAATTTTTTGTTGCAGTTAATTATGTTTCGCCGAAAATATTTATTTCCGGGTCGAATGGATTGAGAATTGACCAAGTTTTGACATTTTGAGTTAAGTTACATAATTATTAGTGTTAATTACGTTTAATTTTAAAAAGGTTATGTAAATATATACTCTAAATTAGTTATTGGGCCAAGTGAGGATTTTGAGACCATAAAGGTGTTCGGTGACAGTGGGCCGAGCCCAAACAACAAGTTTTCAACTTTGAACTTTTTGACCAAAAATTGTGTCGGACGGTATAAAAATAATTTTTAGATAATAACGATATATATCGTAACATAACCGGATTAAATGGTTTTGGGCTAATGGGGTCCAATAGTGAATTTTTTAGGCCAATACCTTTTTTGGGTGACGAAATGAGTTTTGACGTATATTTGAACTTGCAATGGTTATTTTGTATCGTAGAACGAAATATATCGATGAAGGTATATTAATAGTGCGTATTATATATATATTTGAAGTACTAATTTTTTGCGAATAAAGTTTATCGAAACGCTTTGTTGAGAAAATTACAACAATTTTGAGAAGAGATGAAACGTTGGATAAACAAACGGCATGCCCAAATTTTCTAAAAATTATGACACTTAGGAGTATTTTGCTTAAAATACTTACACTTATATAGTTTTCTAACTACAAGTATTTATTTGAAATACTAAAAATTAATATTATATATACATAATATTTATAATATAATAATTCCCTCCACTAATTCTATTGTTAATATTTTTTCTCCAAAGCATGTTTATTAATTTTAATTAATTAAATACATAAATTAAGTAAACTTTACCATATTATATATATATATTATATTATTATATATATATTATATATATATATTATATATATATATATATATATAATTAATTTATGAATTGTAATAAAAATGAATACGACGTACGGATGTTCCGTTGTACAAACTCTCACCATACTCTTTTACTAGGAGCCATCATGAGAGCTTCCCTAATAAACTATTTTTGAAATGTACGTACCACCCAAAAAGCAAGAAATACGCGAGCACATGGTCCACACATAAAACCTTTTCCAAAGGGTCTTAAACCATTTAAAACACCGAAAACTAAGAAGCTTGTCTTTTGAAAACTCTTTTACGTGTACGAGACGTATTCTGAGAATAACTATATACATATTAGGTTGTTACCGATCTCGTACCGTTGTGCTATATATCCTTGATACCGTGTGATATGCTCTAGATGCCATTGTGATCAGTTTGTGATATTTTGCGTTGCTTTCATATTGAGGTGAGTTCATGCCCCCTATTCTTTTCTTGTTTTCATAACTGTTTTGGGAGAATGTCATGCTCGTGTTTACCTAAATCTAGTAATTTGCATTACTTAAACCATGAATTGTTTACTTGAATCTTTATGTTCTTACTAAATTACTTGTTTGGTTATCAACCGCGTGACTTGATTTATCGTTAACAAACCCCTGGATTATTAACTATAGACACAAGTGCTTGAATGATATGTTAGTTTATACCCCATTTTCTTATAATTATTGTTTTATAAAACCTTGGGATGAGAAAACATGCCAACTATTTTTATGCAAACCACTTTATGAACATTACCTCGTGTGCAATACTACTGTTTACGCATACATTGGGTGATCGGTTAGACACCTACCCTCTGTGCTGTTTGACCGGTTTAGGCAAATAGACGTATACTATTTTGAAACACTTGGGTGATCGGTTAGACACCTATTCTCTGTGACGGTTTTCCGTTAGGCAAACGGACACAATACTACCTTTGGTTATCGGTTAACACCTACTCTCTGTGAGGTTTTGTCCGTTAGGCAAGCGGACGCATACCACTTGGGTGATCGGTTAGCACCCACTGAGGTTAAGGCGCATTTGTACTGTATTTTCTCCTGTCACTACGAAGTGAAAGCGGAGGTCACTATAACTGACTTTGATTTGTATGTGAACGATTTTCACACCGCGAAAACCTTGTGGTCCACATTTCCTTTACACTGAAATGCTAGTTAGATAAACCTATGAACTCACCAACCTCCGTGTGACATTTTTAGCAATGTATGTTTCAGGGTTTAAAGTGTTTAGCTTACTGTTGGGAGGCCTTTGGCAGGGCATGACATGGTCATAGATGACTTCCGAATATAATTGGACCCACATAAATCTTTTATGGGGTTGTATTTCTGCACTGTTTTCAAATGTGTAACCGAATGTTTTGACTATGGAATTTATTTCCTTAACGGTTGAGTTAAAACCGTTCTTTGTTCCTTGTGTTTGTGCTACAATTAGGAGCACCCCATTGACATGTAAGCTTCCACTGGACCCCGATTTTTGGGGTGTTACAATTGGTATCAAGCCTTGGTTATAGAAACTGGGTATTTTTAAAACCTAGACTATAATACTTTCTGCCGAAAACTTAACCCCTATGACCGCCACGTGCCTGCCTGCCCAAGCTGATGCCTCATTTGTAAATTTTGATTACTAAATATATTTGATGAGATGGTGCTTATTATTGGATTGGTAATTTCCATTTATTTCACGTATATACTAATATTCTTCGACATACTTATGCAATACGTTATCCGTATTATCGCAGCCGTTACGCGCCTTTTATTCTAACGCAATCTCATCATCCATCACTCGAGTGTGGACACTTGTCTTGGTTCTTTAAAAACAACTTCCGAATGTTAGGGACATATTACTAGTGTAACTGTAAGCCGAGATTTTAAAGTTCATTGAACCTCCGGGTGAATATAGACTGATCACCTATTCAACCCAGGGGACAGTGTGACATAGCCTGATCACCCTATGTCCCCAACTCCAGAGGTGAAATTTGCGATACTTGGAGATTATAAATAGAATTAGGCGTTAAATTTTTGATTATGAAGAATGATAAATTTAATGGTGTTTGTACATAGATGCATGACATGAACATTCACATCTGCACACAACCATGATAGCAATCAACACACACTGGCATCAAATACTTTACGAGTCGTAATACTCTTCGAATCTCTATACTTTTCCGCTCATATGGAATACTTTTCATCACAGTCTGGTTATGTTACAGTCACCTCTACCCTAAGTCTTATACTCCCAATCGATGTGGTTCATCCTCTCGATCGATGTTGTACTTCCGCGTGAAAGTATATGTACATTACTTGTCAACCAAAGATTGCTAGTAGCAAATCAACATCCTCCTTCCAGAGTCGTACTCTGACATGCTATACCCCTTCCATTCAGCAAGAGATTCTATACCAACGGAAACCTTAAGACCTTAAAGAGTAACCCTGAACCGGCGTTCTTTAGAACAGACTCGAATCTTTCCACGTCGCCTCTCGGGAATACCAGCTATTTGGTGCTAACTCTCCCTTATAAGGTAATAAACGTGTCGCAAAATACCATACCAAACTATTTTTTCGATTACTCTCCCAGACCTTTTGGCGGTCCTCTGCAAACGTTTTACTGCTACTTCATGAATTGAAATTTCGACCCTTATAACCGTTTTGTAAACAACAAATTGTTCCCGTTGTTCCTGTAAACTGTTTTTGCAAATCATTTGGCTAACGAGTTTTATCCAAACCGGTTTTGCTACTGATGGAGTGCTCAAACCATCATCATTTTTAGGTCTAATATAAAACTGGCAAAACATACAAAAACACTCAATAATGCATCAAAATAAAGGAAAATATTCCAGGATTGTTGTTTTAATGTGTTTTAGATGCAAAACGTTTAAAAACGTGTGAAAAACGACAAATTTTTGCAAATTTTGGCAGTTTCAGTCCCCCCAACTATCTAATTTTGACCAAAAACTAGTCCCTGAGCATTTATTTTTGTAAGAAAAGTCAACCCAAGTCTTTTAAAATATAATTTAGCAAAAATAATACTTGGGTGAATTTTTCAGAAAATTACAAGTTTAACCCTCAACTTTCATTTTTGGCAGAAATGTC
>LBNU01024112.1:36586-69130 GCA_014162995.1 Artemisia annua
TACGTTTTTCCGTTTTCATTCGTTTTTGTCCGTTTTTCTTACGTTTTTGTCCGTTTTTCTTACGTTTTTTACGTTTTCGTCCGTTATTTTTAGGATTTGTCCATTATTCTTAGGTTTTTTTCCGTTTTTCTTATGGTTTTTCGGTTTTTGGTCCTTTTTTGTCAGTTTTTCTTACATTTTTGTGCGTTTTTCTTACATTTTTTTACGTTTTTTACGTTTTCGTCCGTTTTTATCCATTTTTCTTACGTTTTTGTCCGTTTTTCTTACGTTTTTGTCCCTTTTTATCCATTTTTGTCCTTTTTTCTTGCGTTTTTTGACGTTTTCGTCCGTTCTTACGTTTTTTCCGTTTTTGTCCGAATTTTTTTATTTATTCCGAATTTTTTGTCCAAATTTTTTTATTTATTCCGAATTTTTTGTCCGAATTTTTTATTTATTCCGAAAAAAAAAAGTTCAAAATTTTTGTCCCATTTTTTTTCTTTTTTGTCCGAATTTAAAAAAAAATAAAAAAAATCAAAATTTTTGTCCGATTTTTTTTTGACCAAATTAAAAAAAAAATAAAATAAAATAAAAAATAAAAAAAATTAAAATTCAGACAAAAAAAATTCGGACAAAAATTTTGAACTTTTTATATTTTTTATATTTTTTAAAAAAATTCGGACAAAAAAGAAAAAAAAATCGGACAAAAAATTTGGACAAAAAATTTGATTCTTTTTTTTTAATTTTATTTATTTTTTAAAAAAATTTNAAAAAAAACTTAAAAGTCTTTTTCTGAGAATGCCAAATGCATCTCATCATATGAATAATAATCTCGCTCCTCTTCATCTTCCTCGCCAGCTTCATCAACAATCACATTGCTACTGGTTTTTGTTTTTGTGGACTTCCTATACTCCTTGACATCCTTCAAAAGCTCCTTCCTCCTCTTTCTTTTAGCCTTTCTTTCAGCCCTTTTCTTAGCCTTTTTCTGCTGCTTCTCTTCCCATTTTCTCTTCTTTGTGGCTGTTGCTTCTGCAACCATCCAATCATAAATAGCAGCTATTGATTCTTCAGGGGCATCATTATGGTTGACCTCTTCAGCAGCTGTATTCATTGAGAAAATCTAAATATAAAACACATACTTAATTTTTGTTAGTTAAATTTTAGGAATATTAGATGTTGTTACCGTACCTGTGATTTGTGGTGCCTGAGCATTGTTGTTGTTTTCAGCCAATTGAATGCTATTGAGAACAGTAATATGCTTGGAAAAACAATGGAGAGTATGTGATAATGTGTATGGGTATTTGGATTGAAATCACTTTGACATGTATTTAACCACTAAGTTTGGAATACAAAGGGTCTAATATTAAATTCTAATTTAATTAAGGAATTATGTATATTTTTAAAAAATATGTGTACAAAACGTGGAAGATAAGTGTGGTAATTTCTCAAAATTAAATTTGTAAATATATCGGTTAGGATTGATAAATATACGATTAAATAATAAAGTTTGTTAGAATTTTTATTTAGGAAATAAATATCCTTATAAAAAATACTAACAAATATTAAATCTTTATCAATACATGTTTAAATTGTATGAATTTCTAAGTTATCTTTTATAGTATGCAACTTATTTAAAAATTTGAAGATATGGTTGTTTTTTTTTAAAAGGTGTACATAATACACGACATTGTTTAAATATAATCCTACAATTTCGAAATGTAATTCCAAGCAAAGTTTACTTATGGGATATAATTAAATTTGTTTTATACCTAAGCTTAAAGAATATTTTAAATCAATATCTAATGTGTTTTATACATGCATTGTGTATGCATATAATAACATAATTTTGTAAAAATGCACTCATATAAAAAATCATTCATATAAAAAATCACATAATACACTCAGCTTGAATTAAAAATTAGAAGATATGTTAACATAACAAATACGATCACAATATACATGATAAGGTTTATAGGCTTTTAAATCAAAAGAATATTTCTGAAATACTTTAAAAAAATATAATATATGTTAATGTAACAAATACAGTAAAAGATATTATACTCAAATAACTTATGATTAGAAAATATAAAGATATACATTAAAATTAGGCTATTAACATTTTGATAAGATATTCGACATTAAGTATAAGTAGATAAATATGGTATATGGAATTTTGTTTAAATTTATATCTTATCGATGCCTATAAATGCTTATTGGATTTCATGAAAACCTACAACTTCCTTCGTGTTTGATTAAAAATTCTTTCAATGGGTCGTGAGTACTTCCCTCCATCAAATGTAGCAAACAAACGGCCAAGAAGTGATCCTTCATCAGAAGATACATCAACAACTTCGAACAGAAATAAGGTGTTGTGAGGTATTTTCTACCAGGGGCTTATCTTGATCATCTCAATAGAATAATAAGACTATTGAAAGCAGAAAACGTTGGCAATGAACGAAGGGTGATGGAACTTCAAGAGGCGATTGATGAACGAAATAAGAAAATATCACAGCATCAAGAGAGGATCGTCGATGTTAAAAAGCAAATGGACTATTATAATCAGTTGTGATTTCGTTTGTATGCAGTGTTATTTAATAATGTTTTTTAAAACATTCAAAGTTAACATACTTTGATTTTATTTATATGATTTCGTGTTACATTTTAAACTTTTATCAATTCATTAATTTAGATCTTATGTACATTAAAATAGATGGAATGTCGATATATAAACACATGCAATACATCCATATACATATATATGCCAAGGCTACCTTGCTAGACATGAGTAGGCGATGGGAATTAAATATAACATCATAATATTTTTCGGGACTTCAAAATAGCCAAAGTCCCATCTATAGTTTAGGATACATCTATCTTTTTTAAAAACACAAACATATGTTTTATTCAACCACTTTCCTTGTAACTTATGGTTTAAAAATTACAAATTCTTTTCTAAAAATTAGAAAGTATGCAATGTTAAAAAAAATAATAATAATGTAAGACACGATGTAAAAATAATGTGCCGAATACACTTGCTTATGCACATGAAAGACCAGAGATGCGCAAAATGGTATTCCTATTTTCATTGGTTGTGTGAAAATTTAAAATGGCATGTTCTTTGTATACGGGCACCGGGGGATTGGAAAAACGTATCTTTACAACATCCCATGAAAGTGGTAGACATCTTCGTACACCAAAGTTATGTGGTAATTAAAAGGATTTAGTAACAGTTTTTTTTTTACAAAATATCAAAATTATGTGAACTCTTAAAATATAACATTTATTTTAATTAAGACACATATAAAAAGTTCCTAACACTAAAAAGGAGATGTAATCAAACACAATTACTGATGGGAAACAACACATATTTTCAAAGTTGCATGCATTGATAATATAAATGAAATAATGATGAAGAAAGAAACTAAATGCATGTATTGATAATATAAATGAAATGATGAGAAAGAAAGAAATAAAAAAGCTTGTTAGTTTATAAATTTAACTAAAACTCAATACAAAGATTTTAACAATTTGCACAATTCAATGATTAAAATACAAAATCTTGCAAAGTTTTACAAAATTATTAAAATACAATGTTATTAGTTATTTTAAACAATTATATATAATTTTTGTTAAAGATGCCATGCAATACATACATAATATGTGCCACCAATTTATAGGTATTAATGTATATCCAAGGATACAGAAATTTTTGAATCAATATCTACCATAGCAATTAAGGTAAAAAACTTTATATCCCAAATATAATGATAATATCACTCAAGTAACAAAGTCAAATCATAATTAAATAGAGAAAACAAACACATCCTTTTTTAGCAAGTATATTGTGCAACGGCAAAAAAATAAAAATTTAAAAAGGATAAGTTCTATTTTGATTCACAGCATTCACTCTTTTCTAGTCCCACGCTCACCATCTTTTTTGAAAGGTTCTTCAATTTCATAAGCTGATGATTCAATCGTCGAGCGTGGCCTCTTTCTAATGTTTCCAGCTGATTGCACACCCGACGTGCCATTTTCATTTGCCACAAAACCGTCCTTGTCAGGATTGCAAGTAAATTCATCCGCTTTTTCCTGCATCATTTGCCAAAGTGTGTTTAGTTTGCTACAGATTTTTTGTAAAGCAAGCATGTTCACCAAATTCATCCGCGAATGCAATGATTAATACCTCAGTGTTCATTGGCTCAATGTTTGTGACATTGGTCTCAAATATCTATAATGTAAAAGCAAATAGAAGTTACATGATTTGTCATGCAAAACTTAGAAATGGTTAAATATATATATAAATATAAAAATGGTATTCATTTACAATACCTCACGGTTAATATTCGATGTCAAATCATTTTTGTCGGCCTCTTCATGTTCAACAATTCTCCATCAGCTCTTCCTATATTGATTCCTCGATGACTAGTAATAGTACTAAAGTTGATAACTTTTTTTTGGAAACTTCTAATTATCATCAGTATAATGTGTAGTAAGACACATAGAATTGACTCATTGTAAGGAATTCTATGTATTAGAACAAACTCTAAGAGTTGTTTTTTGCAGCTGAGCTTTAAGTGTTTTTTTTTTTTTTTTTTTTTTTTTTCATCAAGATACAACTCATAACCATCTATTCTAGCAATGGTTTGTGAGGGATTAACACTAGATGCTGACAAATCTTCATGCTTCTTCTATATCCTTTATTTTCTACATACATAAACGGCAATTCATCTATGATAGGCATCTCGGCTATTGACCGTCTCGCTTTTTCTTGATTGAACTTCCCAACAATCTTTTACTCTCCTTGATTTCTACATCCTTTGATGTATTAAGTTCCAAGTGTGTATGAGTATCGTCTTCTCTATTATGATTAGCATTACTTTCTTTTCTGTGAGCCCATAAATTAGAAGTTCCATGTCATGCATCACCACTATACTGATGAAGTTTACAATACTTACATAGTGCCACTAGTTTTCCATTCTTATCTGTGAACCTTTCTAAATGAGCCCATATCTCTGACCTCTCTTTATAATCTTTGCATTTTCCCTTGTTCATATTCCTAGTCGTTGAACCTAAAGCTTCACCTCCTTCGGTGCTTTGTTCCTCCTTTTCCTTAACAAGCTGTAAATTAAAATTAATCACAAGTGTAAGTAGCATTCGTAACCAAGCACATATTTTGACTTACAACTTGTTAAGGAAATTGTAGAACCGTAGAGGGGGTGGATACGTTCTTTTCAACTTATTTTAAGTTGAAGTATGTTAAGTGTCAAGTTTCATACAAGTATGTAAACAATAAAGCAATATAAATCGTATGCAAGGAAATAAAAGAGTTAACGAAAAAGAGAACAAACACAATGATTTATACTCGTTCGTCTCAAAGAGGCAGATTCGAAACTAGATTTACGGATGATCTAAACCCCACATCCCGTTTCGAATACGAATCGCTCTCTTTGAGCCTGAATAAGTATATATCGTTGTGTTTGTTGTCTCTTCCTTCAACTCTTTTATCTCTTTGCATATGATTTATATTACCATATTGTTTACACACTTGTATAAAATTTGACACTTAACATACTTCAACTTAGAATAAGTAAAAAAAATTAAAAAAAAAAAAAAAAAAAAAAAAAAAAAAAAAAAAAAAAAAAAAAAAAAACAAACAAAACAAACAAAACAAAAAAAAAAAAAAAAAAAGAAAAAGAGTAAATTGCATTTTTAGTCCTAAGGTTCGGCCAAATATGCAGCTTTGGTCGCTTGACGTTTCGAAAGTGCAACGGTGGTCCTCATTTAAAGTTTTTGCTGGCATGTTTTGGGTCCCCTGGTCTCCATCAAATGATCACAAAATTACCCCTGTCCTTTTCTTTTTATATTCTATTCAGTTTTTTAACAAAATGGTCCGTGTGTTGCGCAAGGGGCTTTACAAATTTAGTCCTTTTTCACAAATCGGTCATTCTTTACACCAAACATCGTGCCTTGTGTGCGCAATGCTTACCGACAAATGGTTCCTTGAGCCGTATTTCTTCCGGTTTTTACGTTTTCGCCCGTTTTTCTTACGTTTTTTCTATCTGTTTTGTCCGTTTTGGTTTACGTTTGTTCCGTTTTTATACTTTTTTTGGTTACGATTTTTCGTCTGTTATTTCTTACGTTTTCCGATTGTCAATTCGTTTTTGTCCGTTTTTTCGTACGTTTTTGTCGCGTTTTTCTTACGTTTTTTACGTTTTGTCCGTATCTTAGGATTGTCCATTATTCTTAGTTTTTTCCGTTTTTCTGTATGTTTTATACGGTTTTTGGTCCCGTTTTTGTCAGGGTTTTTCTTACGTTTGTGCGTTTTTCTTACATTTTTTTACGGTTTTTTACGTATTTCGTCTGTTTTATTCCGTTTCTTAGCGCTTTTGTCGTTTTCTTACGTTTTTGTCCCTTTATCCATTTGTCCCGTGTTTCTTACGTTTTTTGACGTTTTCGTCCGTTCTTACGTTTTTCCGTTTTTGTCCGAATTTTTGTATTTATTCCCGGATTTTTTGCCAAATTGTTTTATTTATTCCGAATATTTTTGTCCGAATTTTTATTTATTCCGAAAAAAAAAAGTTCAAAATTTTTGCCCATTTTTTATTCTTTTTGTGCCGAATTTAAAAAAAAAATAAAAAAATAAAAAAATCAAAATTTTTGTCCGATTTTTTTGACCAAATTAAAAAAAAATAAAATAAAAAATAAAAAAAATTTAAATTCAGACAACAAAAAATTTCGGACCAAAAATTTTGAACTTTTTATATTTTTTATATTTTTTTAAAAAATTCGGGACAAAAAGCAAAAAAAATCGGACAAAAATTCGGCAAGAAAATTTGATTCTTCTTTTTAATTTTATTTATTGTTTTTAATAAAATTTGGTCAAAAAAAAGTCGACAGATAAATCGGTACTAATAATAAAATTCGGACAAAAAAAAAGGAGAAACGGAAAAAACATACAAAAAAACGTAAGGAAAATGAACAAAAACGGAAAAGAACGGAAAAAAAGGGACAAAAACATAAGAAACACGGATCAAACGTAAAGAAAAACGGACCGTATAAAACGCAAATGAATATGTAAGAAAAACGGACAAAAAAGGTAAAAAAGGAAGAAATAAGAAGAATACGAGAAAACGGAAAAAAACGTAAGAAAAAGGACGAACGGAAACTAAACACGGTGTAAGGAAAAACGGACAAAAACGTATGAAAACAAAAACGTAAGAATAATCGACGAAAATGTGTAAAAAAGTAAAAACGGACCAAAAAGT
The DNA here is from genome assembly GCA_014162995.1 of Artemisia annua. Lineage (NCBI taxonomy): Eukaryota > Viridiplantae > Streptophyta > Magnoliopsida > Asterales > Asteraceae > Artemisia > Artemisia annua. Next base: position 43,828 of record LBNU01024112.1, read on the forward strand.
AAAAAAAACGGACAAAAAGCAGATAAAAACATAAGAAAAACCGGATGAAAACGTAAAAACCGGAAGAAAAAACGGACTCAAGGACCGATTTGGTGAAGCCTTGGCGCAACACAAGGACGTTTTGGTGTAAGAATGCCATTTGTGAAAAAAGGACATAAATTTTGTAATAAGCCGTTGCGCAACAAAGACATTTGTGTTAAAAATGAAAGGAATATTTTGGTCCTTGTGGTATGGCCAAATTGCAAATTTGGTCCCTAAAAGTTTGAAAGTGCAGCGGTAGTCCCCATTTCGAAGGTTTCGTTGCATGTTTGGTCCCTCACCAACATCAAATGACTAAAATACCCTTGTATTTTTCTTTTTTTATTTTCTTTTTAGTTTTCTTACATAAATGGTCCCTGTGTCTTACCAGATTTTACAAATTTAGTCAGATTTTTTTTTTAACTATTAATATTAGTATTAATTTTTATATGTCTTTGTTAGCTTTTATACGTCCGTTTTTATACGTTTTCAATAGTTTTGATATGTTTTCATCCCCTTTTTTATGTTTTCATCGGTTTTATACGTTTTCGTCCGTTTTGGTAAGTTTTTATCCGTTTTCGTCCGTTTTTATACCTTTTTCTTCATTTTTAAACTTTTTTCTTACGTTTTCATACATTTTATCCGTTTTCATCTGTTTTAATACGTTCTTCTTACGTTTTCATATATGTTTATACGTTTTCGTTTGTTTTGATATGTTTTCATCTGTTTTTTAACTTTTCGTCTGTTTTTATCCGTTTTCATATATTTTTATCTATTTTCGTCCTTTTTATACATTTTCATCCTTTTTTTAACGTTTTTCTTACGTTTTCATACATTTTATCCGTTTTATACGTTTTTTTCATTTTGACACGTAAAAAAATAGAGGAAAACATCCAAAAGTAAGAAACGTTTAAAAAAGGATGAAAACATATAAAAATGGAAGAAAATGGATAAAAATATATGTAAACGGATAAAAACAGATGAAAACGTAAAAAAACGAACGAAAATGTATCAAAAATGACGAAAACGGATAAAAACAGATAAAAACAGACGAAAACGGATAAAAATGGGCAAAAACGTATAAAAACCTATAAAAACGGTTAAATGTATAAAAATGGATGAAAATGTAAGAAATACGGATGTATAAAAGCGGACGAAAACATATAAAAAATAATACTAATATTAATAGTTAAAAAAAAATCAGACTAAATCTGTAAAATCTGGCTAGACACAGGGACAATTTATGTAAGAAAATTGAAANATCAAAGAATGTTCAGATACACAGATAGATACACATACATGAGTATTTTGTGTCTTTGAAGATACGATGAAACAATACGAAAGAAAAACATGGTTGAGGTCAAAAGGAGAAAGAATCAGGTGCAGCAAAAGAAACTAAGACTGAATTGGATAGGTATTTGACTAAGGAGATAGAGTGAGATAGTACATATTTTGAAAGCGACAACTTTACTGTTTTAGGTCGGTGGAAGAAGAGAAGTCTGATTTTCCAATATTGTCACTTGTTGCTCGTGATATTCTACCTATTCCTGTTTCAACTGTGGCATCTGAATCTATCTTTAGTATCGTAGATAGAGTTATCGACTCATTCGGGACATCTTTAACTCCTCAAATAGTTGAAGCATTAATATGTTGCCAAGATTGGATTCGCTTGTCTCATGTTCCATTTAATGTAGAAGAAAAGATTGAAGACCTTGAAAAGTTTGAAGAAGGTAATTCTCTCTTTATTCTTTTCTATATTTTTACTTATACCTCTTACTTACAGATATGATACTTATTGACAATCCACATTGTATGGACGTGGGAAGAAAATTCAGCCGGATTTAAAGCCGAAAGGGAGAAAACGATCATTAGTATCAGAAGAAAAGAAACAAATAAAGACAGAAAAGACCATAAGTTTACCCGTTCTCCAGTATTCTGCCAAGAACATCGAAGGTTAACCACTCTCTCTATTATAGCATATTAAATTTTAGAGTTAATTGCATCTTTGGTCCTTGTGGTATGGCCAAATTGCAAATTTGGTCCCTAAAAGTTTGAAAGTGCAGCGGTAGTCCCCATTTCGAAGGTTTCGTTGCATGTTTGGTCCCTCACCAACATCAAATGACTAAAATACCCTTGTATTTTTCTTTTTTTATTTTCTTTTTAGTTTTCTTACATAAATGGTCCCTGTGTCTTACCAGATTTTACAAATTTAGTCAGATTTTTTTTTAACTATTAATATTAGTATTAATTTTTATATGTCTTTGTTAGCTTTTATACGTCCGTTTTTATACGTTTTCAATAGTTTTGATACGTTTTCATCCCCTTTTTTATGTTTTCATCGGTTTTATACGTTTTCGTCCGTTTTGGTAAGTTTTTATCCGTTTTCGTCCGTTTTTATACCTTTTTCTTCATTTTTAAACTTTTTTCTTACGTTTTCATACATTTTATCCGTTTTCATCTGTTTTAATACGTTCTTCTTACGTTTTCATATATGTTTATACGTTTTCGTTTGTTTTGACATGTTTTCATCTGTTTTTTAACTTTTCGTCTGTTTTTTAACTTTTCGTCTGTTTTTATCCGTTTTCATATATTTTTATCTATTTTCGTCCTTTTTATACATTTTCATCCTTTTTTAAACGTTTTTCTTACGTTTTCATACATTTTATCCGTTTTATACGTTTTTTTCATTTTGACACAAATAGAGGAAAACATCTAAAAGTAAGAAACGTTTAAAAAAGGATGAAAACCTATAAAAATGGAAGAAAATGGATAAAAATATATGTAAACGGATAAAAACAGATGAAAACGTAAAAAAACGAACGAAAATGTATCAAAACTGACGAAAACGGATAAAAACAGACGAAAGCGGATAAAAATGGGCAAAAACGTATAAAAACCTATAAAAACGGTTAAATGTATAAAAATGGATGAAAATGTAAGAAATACGGATGTATAAAAGCGGACGAAAACATATAAAAATAATACTAATATTAATAGTTAAAAAAAAATCAGACTAAATCTGTAAAATCTGGCTAGACACAGGGACAATTTATGTAAGAAAATTGAAAAGACAATAAAAAAAAAAGAAAAAGACAAGGGTATTTTAGTCATTTGATGTTGGTGAAGGACCAAACATGCAACGAAACCTTCGAAATAAGGACTACCACTACACTTTCAAACTTTTAGGGACCAAATTTGCAATTTGGCCATACCACAGGGACCAAAAATGCAATTAACTCTAAATTTTATTAAATAAAAAAAAAATCCAGACTAAACATTAATTTTAATTTTTGGTTCATGGTTCAGTTTACCCTACGACTTAGCATATCAGTATAAAGGACAAAAATAACATAGTTAAATATAATTTTATTGCTTACCAATTTCTCCAAAACTTCCACCATCTTTTCTAGTTGTAACCTATTAATGGGCACTTCATGCAAATACACCTTTGTAGACCATAACGAGTGTTGTTCGCAAATCAAAGCTTCCGTTGTATTATGGGTAAGAGAGCTTCTAAATTTATCAATAGCCGTTCCACCCGTGCTAAATGCCGAATCCGATGCAACACTGCATATTGGCATTGCTAACACATGCTTAGCTACTTGTGAAAGTATGAGAAACTTCACCATATTGGTTTTCCACTAACCTAAAACATCAATTAATCATCCCCCTCCTTTCCGTTCCATCCTTTAAACAAAATCTACTTCGGTGTAATCATCTACTTCACCATGCTGAGTTTCCAAATACTTGAAAACCCCTCCTCAAGGTCAATCTTTATGTTACCATCATCTTCGTTAGGAGTAGAAGAACAAAAAACATAGAATTTTGATCACTATGTTTGTCCTCTATCTTGTAGTGCGTATATAACTCTTTCAAAGTGTCCTCCACCATATTCAAAATCCCATGGTTTCCTTGCATAAGGTTTTCACATGTTTGGATACATGTTCATTTTGATTAGATGTTTCCATGGATTTTCTCTCGACACTTTCAGGGTAAAGTTTGTCTAAACATAATTCAAGATACTGTCACTTATTTCCAGGATCTAAAACGAAGGCGACATACAACAAGAATGATTTGAGTGTTTCTAACAAGAATGAGTTGTTGCATGTGGGCCTTAGTTTAAGATTCTCAATATAAGTCAAAATATATTGAATTTTGTTTAGAGCAAATTTGTCTTAAAAGTCCCCAGAAAACATCCATCATGAAAGATCCTATAAAAATGTGCAAGTATCAAAATGTGTGAAAACCTTATCGACATGGAGCACACTTTGAAAGAGTTGTATACGCAATAAACGAGGACAAACATATCGATCAAAATTCTAGCATATCTTCATCTTCTACTCCTAACAAAGATGATAGTAACATGATGAAGATCAACGTTGAGGAGGGGTTTTCATTGTATTTGGAAACTCAATATGGTGAAGGGGATGATCATACACAGGTAGATATAGAATGGGGCGGAAAAGAGGGGAGATGATTCATTTGATGTTCTAAGTTGGTGAAACATCAATATTGTGAAGTTTCCCATGCGCTTACAAGTAGGTAAAGCATGTATTAGCAATTTCAATCTTCACCTTCGCATTGGAGTCGGCATTTAGCACAGGTGGAAGGGTTATTGATAAATTTAGAAGCTTTCTAACCCCTAAGAGCGCGGAAGCTTTGACTTGTGCACAAGATTGGTTGCGACCTACAAAAGCGGATTTGCCCATTAACGGGTTACAATTAGAATAAATGGTGAAAATTTTGGAGAAATTAGAGATTCGTAAGGAATGCAATTTTATCTAACTATGTTATGTTTGTCCATTATACTTTTATACTAATATGCTATATAAACTTTTATTTGTAGACATGTTTTCCAGCGGAGAGAAGCAATTTGGTGGCTCTTTAATGAATGAAAATAAACTTTGGTCCTAAAGTCTGTTTAATATAAATAAGATAATACATTTAACTATTTGTAGGTGTTATATTTTAAAGTTTTATTCAAAATATATGCAGTATGGATATTTCAATTACTAAACATTCATGTAGGTGCTTGAAGTCTTGAAGTTTGCATGACTTCGTTATTGGTGCCGTTAAATTTGCAAGGATATATGAGAGAAAAAAAAAAAGAAAGACTATTTTGTATAAAACAATTGCCTCATTTCTACAAACATTACATGTAGTTGTAGTTTTAAGTATTAAAATTTGTTTTGCTATTTAAAACAACGTTTAATTGTGATCTTTTAATTTTATTGGGTTTATTAGATTGTTGATTATATTTTCTTGGGTTTAATGTCTATATTGTTGTTGGGATTACATGAGAAAAACAGTGAAGAAAACACACAATTGTTGGGCCAAACTGGCCTGATTACAAACGGTTTAACCAAGAAAACCTAGCATTCTCAGTTGCGGGTACGTGAAAAACCGAAAATTCGGTTTTGGTTTTGGTTTCGGTTTCAGTTATGGTCAAAAACCGACCCAAACTGAAATGTTATCACCCGTATGCATAGAAAATCCAGCCATATCCGAGATAAATTCATATATTCGCATTTCAAATAATCTTCTTTCTTTTCATCACAAAATTTATATTGAAAGATAATGAAATGGAAGGTTTTAAGCCAAATATACCTGTGTCAACAAGGTTGTGTGGCTTAAAAGTCAACTCTGTACAGTCCATTAACATCAAATATCTCCTTCTCAGGCGGCCCGATATAACAGCTGAGACAGTACCTATTGTTGCTGCCTTAATATGATCTAGTTTTTCCATGTCACAATCCACAAGCTGAAGTTTCTCTATAGCTGGGCTACAAGGTGAGCATCTTTCATCACGCATTTTAAAATCTAACAGGTTAACTTTCACATTATCGTCAATTAAAATACTTACGCTGAGTTTCATCTTCAAACTGAAACACAAGATCAATCTAATGACTATTTTAATGCACACTTTCACCAAAGTTTCCGCTCTTTGAGTGCTTCTTACACCTGCTCGAACATTAACTCCTAATTTCAAAAGCATTCTGCACAAAGCTTCAGTTATTAAACGGATTTAAAAACCAAGTGCAAAAGTTTAATGAATCTTTATTGGCAAGTATTACAGACCTTACTGTACGTGAACACGCTTACCATTTGCTTTGCAACAAATATGGGGTCTCCATCTTTTTCACCATCTTTTACTTTTGTTTCAGCAGGCTGCAAACCAACAACACAGATACCAGTACATAGTTAATTAAGCAACCTACTACCTCCTCACCTCCTGTCCACACACACACAAAAAAAAAAAAAAAAAAAAAAAAAAAAAAAAAAAAAAAAAAAAAAAAAAAAAAAAAAAAAAAAAAAAAAAAAAAAAAAAAAAAAAAAAAAAAAACCCATTTTGCTAGCTCTTTTTAAAACTAGAATTAACTCAAACTTAATCAGTGTTTCAACAAATGACAGCCACTTTAGAGTTTTGCTTTTTAATTTAAGACTACTACGCCTCTTGGAATCAAGAACATAACACACTGTACGGCCAACACTAACTGTAATAGAACACATATACAGCTAACCTCGTCCTAATCAAACAAGTTTACTTTAGTGACAAAAAAGAACAGCACTCTGAAATATTCAACCTACAACTAATCAAAAATAAATTACAGTTCACATTGCAAAGATCATATCAAATAAGCAGCATTCAAGTAGTACATTTCGTCAGATAACGCAATGCATTATATATGACAAATCACTTGAATGGAACAAAAATTGGAACAATACACCAGCTTTGACAACGTATAAAGTTACATAATACATTGTGATTGTTGATCCTAACACTTACATATTTTAACCCTTGCATCTTCTTGACAATGATTTCTTAAAAGAAGCTACTTCAATTCAAGAAGCTCTGAACTCAGCTTACCCGCCATTTCCATATTCCCAATAAAAGCACCATAAATCCCCAAATTTGGTTCAAACCCTCTTCCCACCATCTCCGCTTGAAGCTTCATAGCTTCTTCCATCCTCCCTTCATCACCCAACCCCTTGATCAAAACTTCATAACTCTCACCCTTCATACACACATTATTCTTCTTTGCAAATCTCGACACTTTCAATCCTTCCGTAATCATACCCTTCTCACAAAGCAGCTTAACTAACAAATCAACAACAAACCCAACTGCTACAGACCCTTTCCTACACATATCTTTATACAACAACATAGCCGAATCAACATCCTTAACTTTACAATAACTACTAATCAACCGCTCATACATCACACAACTACTCTCGACCACATTCAACCCCATTTCCTTAAAAAACTCCTCAGCTTTATTAACATCCCCCGCTTCACAAAACCCGGCAATCATCGTATTATACCCCATTACATCACATTTCAAACCATTATCCTTCATTTCTTCCCACACTCTCATAGCTTCACCCATTCTACCATCATCACAATAAACTGCCATTAAAATGCTATAACTATACGCATTAGGCAAACAATTTTTTGCAATCATATCCTCCCACACTTGTTCCACCTTATCGATTAAACTGTCCTTATAAAAAGCATGCGTAAGTATATTATACGTATGTACATTCGCAACGATTCTCTTAACACCCTTTTTATCCCCAAATTCCTCACATGATCCAAATACATCATTATAAACATCATAACCATACAAACGTAAGTAACGAATTAACCGTATCAATCAACGGCGACAAACCTCTCCTTCGCAACATTCCTACAATCTCAACCGCTTGATCCACTCGATTCGACCGAACACACGCTTCAATAACCAAATCAAACACAAACGGAGCCGAATCACATGTTCTGTATGTCTTAACCAATTTTTCAAACATCGTCAATTCAGGAAATTTAAGAATTGCTGTTTGAATTAAGGTTAATGCTTGTGTCTTTTGGCGGGAACGAGCAAGGGTGTGTATGATAGTGGCATAGGATAAGGAAGCTCAAGGGTGATTTGTGAGAATTGTGAAGGTGTGAAACCTGATGGGAAGAGTGTGTGGATTTCTGTCCATCGGGATTTTGAACGGTGGTGTTTCAGAATGGACACGGCCGTGGTGACGGTGTCGTCTTCGATGGTTGATGGAGGAGAAGCGACTGTGCAAAACGGGGGGGTTTTGGTAGTGGTGGAGATTAAAATGGCACGCCTCGATATAGTGGTATGAAATAATGATCAAGGGTTTTAACTACCAGTAGTTCTTATGGATTGTAAACTTGTAACAACTATAGCGAAGAATTAAAAGGTCAAAAGATGATAGCAGACTATATACCAGTACAATGGGTTCAAAATAAATAAATAAAATCAAAATGTATTCAGTGACATACAAAATCACCAACCAAACTTATATAATCGAGTCAAGTGATTTGTTTATCGATATTACAAGATTAAATGAGACCTGGTTATTGAAATCAAAAGTAAGTTGAATTGTGGAAAACCTAATTATAAGGGTTTTGTCAAGTTCACCTTCGGTTGCTGATTCAAAAAGTTGGGCTCGTCTGGAAGTGGGGAGGCGATGGTAGAGGTCGTTTCTCGGTTAAATTGGCTAGGTATCTCATCATCGAAGGTGCTGCTGGGAAATACTGGTAATTGTGACTTTGTTTGGAACAAGGCAGTGCCCAAGAAAGTTAATGTGTTAGGTTGGAGAATTGTTAAAAATCGGTTGGCTACGGATGAGCAGTTAGTAAAGAGANTTATTGAAGAAGGAGCCGAGGAAAATCGACAAGCTATAAAGCAGTTGAGCTTTTCGCTCGAACATTATAGGAATGCCTATCAAATGCTTCGACAAAATATGTTAGAACATAAGAAACCAGTTATGGCATCGTAACGGTCATGAGAATACTTGTGTTCATCGTCTCCTGGTATTCGATAGTGTTTTCTTTTGGCAATTTTGTTCTGTTTTATAGATTAAAACATAGATTCTTAGATTGTTAACCTTAAAATGTTGAGTTTGAATGTTGTTCGTCGATTTACAATAAAAGAAAACTGAGTAACAACTTATAGCATCGATCGTTATTTAGTTTTTGAATACTCGAGCTCAAATGCTTCAACAAAAACATACAGAACATAAAAAACCGGTTACGGCAACGTTGGTCTTCATGTTAATACTCGGGCTCATCATTTCAGGGTTTTGCGTTAGAAATACAAATATTCGTGCACTTACACGCCATTGGATATCTGATATCTTTTTAAGGGTTGTGTTATAGAAACCCTCCCTATATTGTCACATCAGAGAGGGTTTGGTCAAACCGTACAACTCATAATGTATACCGTACAACCCGGTGATGCGTGCAATGATTGGAAACCCTCCCTATGATGGGTCCAAATAACTTGCCCCTCTTTTTAATTGATTGACCGTACATATACGCAAAGATAAAGGCTTTTTGCTTCATCGCACTATTTGTATAATATTTGGTCACATCTGTTTGCTTTAAAGAACAGAAGGATTTAGTGAGATGGAAAAGTAAAAAAAGAATCGTGATAAGGATTTGTAGCCACACAGTTTTAAAGATGATTTTTTAAGTACATCTGAAATATATAATTTTGATTTTTTCCATTTGATCATAAGAATAACGTAGTTGGATCGTCAGTTTTAAAGATGAGTTACAAAAATATAAATCAGGTGAAAAAAACTATTTACGCGCCAGGTAGGGGTCGAACCTACGACCTTCTGCTTAGGAAACAGACGCTCTATCCACTGAGCTACAGGCGCTTTTGTTTCACTACTTAATATAATTACTTATATAGTGGTGGAAAAAGGTTAGCTATTTGCTCAAAGATTGGGTTTCATACTAGGATGGAGTGATTTGTTATAAAATATATATATATACTAGGATGGAGTGAAAACCTTTAAACTCTCTGAAATTTGTCTATATGTATTCTCAGTAATCCAGTATGTCTCGCATGAATCATCCAAATTTCAATTTGTTTCATGATTATGACTAAAAGCTTTATAGCCATACTTTTTATTGTTTTCAAATAAGTTACGTGACTTCCATCCAACGTTACTCGTTAGCTGTTTGTTTTACCTTTCAACATTTATCAGTGTCGCAAAAAAAGGCTACAAGACCGAGTAATCGGTGATAGCTCGTTCCAAGATCAATGATCGGCACAAAGTCAAAACTCAATCTTCTTTTTGACAAAAATTAGTAAAAATTTGGGGTTAACTTGGATGATATTGCAAGTAACGGGCGATCCTTGACTACTTTCAAAGTTGTGTCTCTAGATTCCGAAAGACATGTACATTGTCTCGTCTATTTCATCAGTAGATCATAACTTCTATGACAAAATGTCATCTAAGAGTATACATGGGATGGTTAAGAATAGGTTAAAGATGACAATGGTTGATATATTTCAATTAAGTTAAGCGAGATGTATTTTGTTGACCAAAGTTGATATTGCTCGACCTATTAATTTGGTATATAAAAGATGAAAATATGGTTGAGATTTAGTAAAAAGGTATAGAGCATCCAAATGATTGGTTGAAAAACAAGTTTAAATTCTTAAACTCTTGTTACGCTAAGTTTTCATGCTTTGCTTATAGAAGAGATCAACATGCTTTTTTGACAATTAAACTCTTGTTCAAACCAAATACACAAACAAACTCTTGTGGTGATTTCGATGAAGATCTTACACACATCTTTACATCTTGTCAGTCGGCTGCGGTCATATGGCAAGCTATTTCGTATTGGTGCAAGCTTCCGCCCATATATGCGTTTGATGTGAAAGACTTGTTTGGGATTCATTCTCAAATCAACGACAAATACAAAGCGAGGATTATCTACATGATCATTCTTACCGCGATGTGGGTGATATGGAAGGAGAGAAATGAGGCTACCTTTAACAACAAAAGACCGTCGATAGCGTTTATTATAAAAGAGATTAAATCGACGAGTTATCTTTGGGCTAGAACCAGAAATAGAATGGCGGGGTTAGAGTGGGACAAGTGGTGTAATTTCAATTTGCAAGTGTTTGTTTCGTTGTTGTTGTTTGTTTTCCCGTCGTAGCTCCTTGCTTCGTGGGTTTTTAATGAAATTGCCGTTCAAAAAAAAAAATAAAAACTCACAAGCGCACGGCAAATAAAAACACACGACGCAAAAAAAAACACGCTCACAAATCCCACACACAAATTAAAAAGTAATAGCAATNGGTGGGTTTAAGAACTGGGTCACGTGATTTGGTTTCAAGGGGGCGGTATAGGTTTGGTTGGGTTTTTTGGTTCATGTTTTTTCACTAAATCCAAACCTATGCTCTACCCATAAAAATATTACTGTACAAAAGTTTTTTTCATGGAGATATATCCTAAAGGGAATATCTTGGCTACAATTATTGTAGCCAATTAGCTACAATCCTCCACCAAAATACACAAGAAATTAAATCAGGGACCCACAGAAAGAAGTCAGGGGCCCACAAAATGAGTCAAGACACACAATTTGTAGCACAAATTGTAGGAAATTGGCTACAATTCAATTGTAGCCAATATATTCCCATATCCTAAAAGAGTACAAAAAGTTGAGATATTTCTAAAAATAGGAGAAAAATAATATGCTTTCTTAAAACGATCATATGCGAATGTGCAAACGTGCGATTTCACTAATTTTTTGACACGTGTCAAGACAAATAGTACAATACCAATCATTCGTTGGCCCACATCCCCGACCATCAGTACACTCCCCGACCCAAGCAGATGTGCGAACGGCGGTTGTGCAATTTCCGGCGAATGTGCAAAAGTTAAAGAAAAAGTACCATTGGAAACTAGCAAAATCTTCACAGGTAGTTCAATCTTTCTCTTTGATTTATTTTTTAAATTATTTGTAATTTATTTTTATTTTTTTGATTGTTTTATCACTTTTATCACACACACAATGCCCCAAATCCACACACACTACTATCAAAACCGAAATTCTTTCAATTTTTTGATATTTTAATAATTCTATGAAATGGTAAGTTTTTTCCTTAATTTGTTGTCGTTTAGGTTTATTTGTCTAATCTTATTGTTATTTTTTCCTTAATTTGTTGTCGATTAGCTTATTTTTTGGGGCTATTTGTGTAATCTTAATTGGTTGTCGTTTATGGGCTTATTTGAATTTGGAAAAGCTCTTAAGCTAGGAAGCACGGACACGCCAGAAACCTGGGAGTGGCAGTGTCGGACACGGACACGGCTCAGACACGTGTCCGACACGCACGTGCCGTGTCTCACGTGCTGTTTGGGCCGGACATGGATTTGGACACGGCTGGACACGGATTTGGACACGGTCAAAATTGGTCAACCATCCATTTATGGATTTATGATCTTCGTGGTGATGGTGTTTTCCGGTGGATACAGTTGGAGGAGGGAAAATGTGGAAGAAAGATGATAAGGAAGGAAAAGGGGCGGCTGAAAAAATAATTTGGTTACCTTAAATGGCCTTTTGTATTTTAATAAATGGGCCTTTAGTATTTTTTTGGGCCAGTTAGTATGTTTAATAAATGGGCCAACTACACCCAACAATATGTTAATAAATAGTGGATTTTACACAAATATATAATTAAATGCATACACAATTAATTATAAAATAAATATTTAATTCTCGTGTCCATGCCGTGTCTGTGTCCTATATTTTTAGATTTTGCCGTATCGCCGTGTCCGTGTCTGTGCAACCTAGCTCTTAAATTTGTTTTTTTCGAGCTTATGAGATTATGAAGTCAAGGTTATGGGCTTAAATAAGTCCATAAGGTTAATGTGATAAGCTGACAAGCTGAAAAAAATGAGCTTATCAGGTTTTTCATATCAAATAAGCTCATAAATACAATAAATAAGCTAATCCAAACATCCCCTTAAATAAGGTTTGTGTTTGGTTATGTGTTTTATTGTAATAAGGTCATCCAAACACCCCTGATTTAGTTGTAATAAGGTTATTGCTTATTATTCATTTGTTTTTAATAAGGACATCCAAACACCTCTGATTTAGTTGTAATAAGGTTATTGCTTGTTATTTGTTTGTTTCTAATAAGGACATCCGAACTCCCCTTATTTAGTTGAATTAAGGTTATTGCTTGTTATTTGTTCGCTTCTAATAAGCACATCCAAACACATTAGCTGTTTAAATAAGCACAAACTTAAAACACCCTTGTTTAGCTGTTGAAATAAACCCAAACTTAAAACACACCTGATTTAGTTATTAAAGATAGCACTAACTATTGTTAAAGATAGCACTAACTTTTTGCAGTAAAACCTAATCAAAAAATCAAATATAATCAAAATAGAACTTACGGGAATTCTAGGAGCCGTTGCACAACAAAAGAAACACAGATCCACTAACACCTTATGACTTGGGGGTAAGATCGCTTGATTTCAAGAGAGATTCCATATTTTGTGTGTGTTTTTGTGTAACACCCCGATTTTTATAAGTTTCATTAATAGACTTATTTATTGCCTTTAGAAAACTAGAAAGGTCCTTATTATAGTATTGTTAAGAGATAAGGACTTAGAATGCAAGATAGTTAATGAAAAGGACCAACGATGCAAAAGATCTAACGATAGGGACTAACCTTGCCAAATTATGAAACTTACAAGATAAGCTTATATATCTTTCCTTATCATGAAGTAAACTCATATTTTTATAAAAACAAAACGCCTATGTATGTGTAGAGATGGAACGTGGCATCCAGGGAATAAAAAGGAGGGAAACTAGCTTATATTCATCATTAAGTAAAAATTAGTGATAAGAATTTCAAGAATTATGCAAGGGTTTCTTCAAGACTAAGGGTTTGTGTTGTTGGTAAATTGGTACAATTTTAGAAGCCTCCTAAGTGTTAGAGGTGATTCTCCATCAAAGGTAAGTAGTTAAACACAAGTTATGATTTCATGATTTATGATAAGAAATTGAAGGTTTTAAGTGTTTTATGTTTATTTGAGGTTATGTAAACCTAGACATGAATGATGATGAATCTTGATGTTATAAGCGTTGTTATGATTTAATTAAGTCAAGTATTATGTGGTTAAATTATGGTCACATGTGTAGAGGAATTCATGTTGGTGATGTTAATCATGATTAAGTATGTCAAGTTAAAGGGTGTTTGGAACAAGCTTATTAAGTGCTTTAACTAGCAAGATAGCTTATGGGCCTGATGAAAAATGATCTTGGCATGTTATATAAGCTATAAAATAAGTTTGGTTATAAGTGGAATAGCTTACCATGAGTTTTGGGTCGTTTTGGTGATATTTAAATTTGGTACAGCAAGGTTTTTCAGAAAATGCGCAGACTTATAAGGGCCGCTGAGAATAAACCGTTCGTCGGATTAATATGAGGTCTAAACGAAAGTTGTAGCTCCCTGAGTCTACTTTAATTCTTATTCTTTAAGTTTTGGCTCGTTTGGAAGTTAAATTGGCGTAAAGTGCAAAATACAGCAACAACCCAGGAAATTCTGCACTTAAAGTGTTTTTGTAAAAGTGTGTTTAGTGATGAAATAGCACCTTAAGTGATCATGTTTAAGTTGTTTAGACTCAATACATGTTAGATAAATGTGTTAGCAAGTTCTAATAGCATTAGAATGGTTATCATGTGAGTAGGTGCTTGTGGAAAGCTTACGGAAGGCTAAACAAGACCTAGATGTGAGTAACGGTTCATTAGTTTCATATTACTATATTGAATATGATGATAGAACTTGTGCAATATTTCAGACATAGCCAAAAAAAACCATGAATAGTATGCTCACAAGGAGCATGATTTAACAAGTTTATAGTGCCCAAGAAACGCACCAAAAGTCAAGTAACGTGCCTAAGAAGTGCACTATGTAGAACTCCCTTAGTAGCATCCTTAGTGGATGACCCGTGCTTATATTAGTATTCACATCCTTTGTGGATGACCCAAATATAGTATTGGCATATCAAGCAGATACAACAAGCATCCTTAGTGGATGACCCTATGATAAAGTCGTTTTAGTACGGTTAAGTATATTTCCAAAGAAATACTCGTGAAAGTATTTCCCCGGGTCGTGGTCCCAACGAAGGAATGAATGGAATTATTGGTTCGAGTCGTGATTGTGTGAATTGAATAATGATAAAATGAGATATGGAGTATAAAACTATGAATAGCAAACATAAACTAAAAAGCAACAATAATAAAGCGTATAAAACAAGCATGTAAAGCACGAATAACCTAAAGCGCAACCTAATCTAAAACTAGCACTTAGGAAGCACATAAATCTAGAGTCAAACTAAGTAAAGATAATAAATCTAGTGGCAAGCTTAATCTAAAGTTAACGCTAAAAGATACCAACTAAAATAACAAACTAAATTATACTAAGCAAGCAAAATAAGAAATATATAATGAAAAGATATACTTGTTAAGCAAATTATCGCGATCCTTAAATGTGGTTTATCATTTGAATTAAGTTCTTTTTATTGATGAATTAATATCTTTTCCAAATATTATTTTCTCACAACCACGTTGGTTTATTTTGAAAACAATTTCATAAAGAGATATCAATATCTAGATTAAAACCCAATTATTTTCACGGTTTTTTCCCGTTTAAACAACCAAAATTTCAATCCAAGTAATTAAACATTACTAACCAATTTATATTCTAACTTTTATGTAAAAACAAAACGCCTATGTATGTGTAGAGATGGAACGTGGCATCCAGGGAATAAAAAGGAGGGAAACTAGCTTATATTCATCATTAAGTAAAAATTAGTGATAAGAATTTCAAGAATTATGCAAGGGTTTCTTCAAGACTAAGGGTTTGTGTTGTTGGTAAATTGGTACAATTTTAGAAGCCTCCTAAGTGTTAGAGGTGATTCTCCATCAAAGGTAAGTAGTTAAACACAAGTTATGATTTCATGATTTATGATAAGAAATTGAAGGTTTTAAGTGTTTTATGTTTATTTGAGGTTATGTAAACCTAGAAATGAATGATGATGAATCTTGATGTTATAAGCCTTGTTATGATTTAATTAAGTCAAGTATTATGTGGTTAAATTATGGTCACATGTGTAGAGGAATTCATGTTGGTGATGTTAATCATGATTAAGTATGTCAAGTTAAAGGGTGTTTGGAACAAGCTTATTAAGTGCTTTAACTAGCAAGATAGCTTATGGGCCTCATGAAAAATGATCTTGGCATGTTATATAAGCTATAAAATAAGTTTGGTTATAAGTGGAATAGCTTACCATGAGTTTTGGGTCGTTTTGGTGATATTTAAATTTGGTACAGCAAGGTTTTTCAGAAAATGCGCAGACTTATAAGGGCCGCTGAGAATAAAACGTTCATCGGATTAATATGAGGTCTAAACGAAAGTTGTAGCTCTCTGAGTCTACTTTAATTCTTATTCTTTAAGTTTTGGCTCGTTTGGAAGTTAAATTGGCGTAAAGTGCAAAATACAGCAACAACCCAGGAAATTTTGCACTTAAAGTGTTTTTGTAAAAGTGTGTTTAGTGATGAAATAGCACCTTAAGTGATCATGTTTAAGTTGTTTAGACTCAATACATGTTAGATAAATGTGTTAGCAAGTTCTAATAGCATTAGAATGGTTATCATGTGAGTAGGTGCTTGTGGAAAGCTTATGGAAGGCTAAACAAGACCTAGATGTGAGTAACGGTTCATTAGTTTCATATTAGTATATTGAATATGATGATAGAACTTGTGCAATATTTCAGACATAGCCGAAAAAAACCATGAATAGTATGCTCACAAGGAGCATGATTTAACAAGATTATAGTGCCCAAGAAACGCACCAAAAGTCAAGTAACGTGCCTAAGAAGTGCACTATGTAGAACTCCCTTAGTAGCATCCTTAGTGGATGACCCGTGCTTATATTAGTATTCACATCCTTTGTGGATGACCCAAATATAGTATTGGCATGTCAAGCAGATACAACAAGCATGCTTAGTGGATGACCCTATGATAAAGTCGTTTTAGTATGGTTAAGTATATTTCCAAAGAAATACTCGTGAAAGTATTTCCCCGGGTCGTGGTCCCAACGAAGGAATGAATGGAATTATTGGTTCGAGTCGTGATTGTGTGAATTGAATAATGATAAAATGAGATATGGAGTATAAAACTATGAATAGCAAACATAAACTAAAAAGCAACAATAATAAAGCATATAAAACAAGCATGTAAAGCACGAATAACCTAAAGCGCAACCTAATCTAAAACTAGCACTTAGGAAGCACATAAATCTAGAGTCAAACTAAGTAAAGATAATAAATCTAGTGGCAAGCTTAATCTAAAGTTAACGCTAAAAGATACCAACTAAAATAACAAACTAAATTATACTAAGCAAGCAAAATAAGAAATATATAATGAAAAGATATACTTGTTAAGCAAATTATCGCGATCCTTAATTGTGGTTTATCATTTGAATTAAGTTCTTTTTATTGATGAATTAATATCTTTTCCAAATATTATTTTCTCACAACAACGTTGGTTTATTTTGAAAACAATTTCATAAAGAGATATCAATATCTAGATTAAAACTCAATTATTTTCACGGTTTTTTCCCGTTTAAACAACCAAAATTTCAATCCAAGTAATTAAACATTACTAACCAATTTATATTCTAACTTTTATACAACCACACTTAATTCACGGAACAATCTACTCAACAAGCATAATAACGATCTATTCACTACTCATATTAATTAAACTAATAAACACAAATATTTCAACAATCATAAGCATAACTAAATATTTAAACTAAAAATTGAAAAAGGGAAAGAAAGTAGAACCCGATCTAAGAGATGAGACGAAATTAACCACCCGATCTTATAAACTAAACAAACCATAAAGTTTAATTCTTTAAAAGCTTTAATAAAACCAAATAGTTAATAAAGTTTGTGACTTTATTAACTAATTAGCTTATTAAGACTAAAAAGTAATAAACTTTATTGATAAACTAGCTTATAAGACCCTTAAGCTCCGGCCTTAGCGGTAGAAATGATGAGAAACAAAGAAAAATCAAAACTTTATGAAAGATTAGTACAAATTATCTTTAATATGAACCAACTAAGCTATGGAAGAACCTTATCGGTTAAGAAAATACTAATTTTAAGTGAAATAAACTAATAAAAAGCTAAAAGATTAAAACTTTATAATAAAAACCTAATAGATCTAAGATAATAAGCTATTTTTATAAGAAAAATTAATAAAGGTGCAAACTTTTTAAGAAATAAGTATTAAAATTACATAGATCTATAATAATAAACTAATTGATAGCTTTTAACAAAAGATAAACTAATAAAAATTGAATATTTTTGGCTTTTTATAAAGTAATTTGTAAAACAAATAATAGATCTAAGTTTATAAAAGCTTATAAAACAAAATATAAAAAGAGTATTTATTAATTGAGCTAGATCTAAATAAACCTCTAAAAACTATTAAGCAAAACTAGATTTTTAGATGAAAGTAAAATAAAATAAAATAAAGAAATTAGAAGAAAAAGTAGATTAAGCTAAGTTGGATTATTAAGAGAAAACATCATCTTCATAAAGCAATAAAAAGTTTAATACAATAAGCACTTGAGAAAGTTATTAATAAGCTAGAAACTATTACAACTTTACAAAATAAATCCTATTATTACACTACCACTAAAAACTACTACTAATAAACTAAAAATAAAAATGTGTGTGTGAGAAATAATGAAGAGAATAGCTCAGAGGTCTTGGATCTGGTACAATTTATAGCAAATGATTGGGGTGTTTCTCGATCCTTCCCAAAATACAGCTCACAAATTGACAGCTGAATGAATCTGGATTTCATAGCGTCATTATTCATAAATCTCAAATGCAACAAACAGGCCACGTGGCGGGCGATTATTGGCTATGGTGCGTCATCAAGGGTGAGGTGGCAGCTAGCTATTGGCTGTTCGAGAAAGAGTGCCTGCGAGGGGGAGTTGCCAAGATCACGCGCCTCAATTTATTTATTTCTGGGAATTGAGAGTCACGTGCATATTGCATCTTTGCATTTTAATTATCTTTCTTCTCGTTTTTGACGCATGCTCAAGAGAAAATATTACTCCAATTCATTTATCTTGTTTTCACGTCACATATGTGCACAGACAATCACATGGCTATCTTTGAATTAATTGCACATTGCTCTATTTTCTTTCTTTTTGTCTTCGCGCTGAAGAAATGCCACTCAATTTGATTCTTACCCACATGAAGCTAGCAATATGAATTCATTTAAAAGTCACGTGAGGGAGTGATGTTGGAGCAGTTACCATTTGCATTTTCTTCATTTTACTCCTTTTACAAATCTTTAATTGTCTTGAAGAATATTTAATTGCCTTCAATTTCCTTCATTTAATTGTCTTCAATTTGCAAGTGTGTATTGCAAAAAATCTCACGACAAAAGAATATCCCACTTGGTCTTTCATTAAATTCAAATAGATTACTCTTCATGTTGGACCTTAATTTCAATATTTATTCGATGGCCATGTTGGGCTTCGAATCACATAATTAAACCAACATAATAATCTTTGATCGAGCTTCATTTAGTTTTCCAATTTTTCGACTCTTGCCTCGATGCTCCAAATAAAATTATCTTTGATCCCGTCATTTCATACTCTTTCCAATCTCGTGCTCGTTTTTGCCCTTTGTCTTTGATTTTTGTCCTTTTTTCCAGATATCCGTACCTGCACATTCATAAACACAAAAACAAGCATATATATGGCATTTATGGTCGGGTTTTTGGTCGTTTTGGTCCGATTAATAAGGTAAAAAGTATGTGTAATTTAACACATACCAAAATCCCCCAGACTAAGGTATTGCCGTGTCCTCACGCAATGTAATCACGTCACGCTTTTGAGATAAATAATTTAGAAACTCTTTTTACTAACTTTGAAAAGTAGCAAGAACGTTCAAAAGAGATTTCAAAATCATTTATTCCCTAAAACGCTCCGTTTATCCATTTTATTTAACGTACTAACTTTACACTACTTATTTTTATATTTTTATATTTTTCATACTTTATTCTCGTAACGGTATGTTGACTTTCATTATTATGCAATAACATTTAGGGTCAAAAAGTAGAAACACGACTCATGGAGAAGTGACCATACGGATAAAATTCGTCATCCTTGATTTTTCACAAGCCCCCAAACTAAGCTTAAAAACGAGATCACAGCCTACTTACAAGTTAGATGCTAACGCTACTCATGGTAGTTACTTGTGTAATAACTTCTCGCCCCTATTTCCTATTGGATGGTATCTATTTATTTTATTTTTGTGAGAGAAATGAATTTCTTCATAAACATCTCGTTTTCATAATTATTAGTCCGATAAAGATACTAAATTAATACGCTAAGTAGTTTTCGATCTTCTCTTAAGAATAGTTGCCTTAAAAATGAGGTCAACATCAAGGAATTAGGATACAAACTAACTCATATACATATACATCAATGAATCGAACTCATACATAATCATAGACATTAGCTGCGGAGTACCTTCACGTGCACATCATGCGCCCGGTTTAGAACCGTCCACATGCACATCACGTGCCAACAACTTTTGTCTTACAACAATAGCACTAATCAATCCATACTTATTCATAACTTTTTTTTAATACTTTTCTCTTGCCTCAGTAACTTCTCGACCCCGAACCTTCACGGTTTAAATCCAAGACCTACCACCTTTAGAAGTAGGATCCAAGGTACGATATCAATCCGAAGTCTTAAAGCACCTTAGCTCTAATGAATACCGGGCTTTAAAGGGTAGCTCCGAAACCACATACGTACAACATAATACAATACAATACAACTCAATATGGCGTGTATCCTTGATGTGTAACCAATTTTTAAAGAAAAGACTCTCTTAAGACTATAAAAAACTAAATTTGGCCCAAACATAACATCTTTAATTATTTATACACATAATATGGGGTGAAACAACTTGGTGGGAGCAAAAAGCCACAAGTACCTACGATGAGCTCTAAAGAGAACCAACTACTCCACGCTTAGCATCTAACTTCTAAATAAACTCTATCATTTCTCGTTCTCCGCATTTTGAAAATCTCAAATAATGAAATCCGCGGATGCTTAGCCGATAATCAAGCCACGCATATATAAAGTCAAATACGGGAACTTGCAAACTCTTAGAGAGAATTCGCGTTCATAGCTCCTAGTGTAAGAGACTAGCGAAAGCTCTTCAAGCCATGCATGTTAAAAGTCAAGTACGGGAGCCGACAAAAGAGTAGCTCCTTGTGTTCAAGACTAGCAAAAGCTTTTGTGATCATCATTGGTTAAGGGAACAAGCTAGGGCTCAACACGCCCGGATCAAGTCAAAATTTTATTCCTACTCTCGCCAGCTGGAAAGTCAACAAGGTGTCAAAACACTTATTATATCTTTGCATAATTTTTTCAATTTTTCACATTTTTTTGTACTGTTTCACAACATTTTCATTATTTTTCTTTGAAAATTTTCAAATTTTTTCAAATTTTTCATTTTTTCAGAAAAAACGGGGTTGCGAGAGTAAACGGCTAAATGAAAGTGCAAGGTCAAATCGAATCGAAGAGTCACCCCCCTAGACTAAAGGTAAACATTGTCCTCAATGTTTCAAAGGTAAGGGTAATCCTACGAAAATCTAAGGCCGTATATTAATTATGCCAAATAGATAAACGTTAGTCGATAAGATTAGGATATATAATGGTTCTCCCATAAAGCAATGATGAATGAGACTCGAGTGGAGTAAAGACCACGAGCACGAGAGTCTTCATAAATCGGGGATAATCCTGGACATTCATAAACAACCACGAAAACACGAGAAATGGAAGAGGTAGCCCTCCTCACGTCACATTAGAAAAAGAAAATAGAAAGAAAATAGAAAGGATAAGCATGGGGTGCCTCCCACGAAGCGCTTGTTTATTATCGAGTCGTATAGCTTAGACTCGCCCCGAATTCACTTATTCTTGGGGGAGCAAATGAAACGGACACCCGGCAAAAACGGAGATGCCAGGGTCAAAAACGGTATCCTCACTCCCGGAGGAGTGGAAAGATGGAGAAACGATGGGATAAATGAAGAATGGGTGAAACACTCGGATGATAATAGTAAAGTCAAAATCTGAATCAAGGGTGGGTTGGGCGGGTAAAATAGTAAGCACCGGATCATCATGATCAAAAACCTCGTCCACCACTCCAAAAATAACGTCATCCGTATCGGATTCAAAATCAACATCCGGTGGTTTCGCGGGCGGACGAGAAAAGAGAAATGAGTCGGTATCGGAAATCAAATCATCATTATGAATTTCTTCATTAAGCACGTTTCTTCGAAGGTCATTCTCGTTATTCTCAATACCCGGTGTAGAAATGATATGATTAAGTTCATCGGAGAACTTCTCGTGAAGAGAACCATATTATGTGAATTCTGGACCTCGGGTTCCATTTCGGACTCATCACAAGGAATATCGAAGATTTGATTATTTAGAGTGAATTCCAAATCGAAATCAAACAACGGATTTGTGAAAGTCATATTGAATGTTTTGGAAACCCTTGGAACAAGGTCATCAATATCCGTAGGATGATTGAATTCAACTTCTTTCGGAGGGTGAGAAAGTGATTCGTCATTTTCTTCATTATTTTCTTCTTCTAAGCTGACGAGCTCAGAAGGTATTTCGTCCACATAATCGTTGTCTCCACAAAATAAAGAAGTACATACATCGTCAAAATCGGAATCGGAGAACATCTCAACATGATTATTAAAATTGTCAAGAGGAGGTAACTCAAACTCTTCTGCCGTATCAAAAACATATTTCTCAAAATCGGGTAAAGAATCCTTGAGCTCGGGCTCCAAAGGATCTAACGGCTCAACAATATCATCAACGTTGTCGTTCTTCGGAGGGAGAGAAGGTGACGGTTCTTCATTCAATAAGTTTTCAAGGAAAAGAATATCCCCCTCCAGATCAAAAGTAGAGTCATTAACTTTAGTCGAAATAGAATCATTATTAGCAAGAAAAGCATCGATCTCATCCAAAACGGGGTCACTTCCCTCAACCGGTGTGAGAGAAGGATGGGAAGAGTCGGGAATATCTTCAGATATATCAAGATGATCATTTTCAATAATTTCAGAATCACCGTTAGAAATTTCCCCGGACTCACTTAGGATTGGGACAAGGTTCTCAACACTAGACTTTTTGAATTCGTTCGATTCCGTTGCCGGAATAGTGTTAAGAGGCTCGTCCCCCATTTTTAGAGAGTCCTCGGGTTCTACGGGAGAAACAACGGAAGCATTGTGAGGATTAAGAACAATCGTAATTTTCTCATCATCGTCGTCAGAATCAAAGTAGATAAAATTTTTAAAAGGATTAGACGCTCTCTCCTCAGCAAGTAATTCTGCAATAGACTTCTCGCAAGGCTCGGGAGTATGAGTAACACGATTATCCGTAAACTTTTGTAACATCTCACCAAAGGATTTCAGTTCCTCCATAACTTCATCCGAAATTTGAAAATTTGACGAATTTTGAAAAGAATCACCATTGTAATATGGTACTTGCTCATACGAGTTTTGAAAAGGAAGATTAAAATCGTTTTGAGGATAATTATCAAAACTCGTATCATAAGCATAAGACGTTTCAGCACACAGGACGTAACATATACAATTCGTGTATCCACATTGATTACAAAAACATTATCCACACGGTAATCCTTCGTCGGATGGATTTCCACAATTAAAACAAGTGAACGAAGGTGGTGGTGGTGTCAGATAATAATCGGGAACGTTTTGAAGGATTGATCTTTGAACATACGCGGGAGAATTACAAAACCAACAAACGCCGTCATGAATATCACTACCACATTGTTCACACGTACACCAAACACACGAGCCTTCAAAGAACGGTTCTCCACAATTAACACAAATCGGATCCATAAGAATTAAACATAAGAGGGAGAAAGAGATAGAATTAAAAGATTTAGAGGATTAGAGAAGAAGAATTAAACGGATAAGAAGATAAGAAGAGTATTTTTGGATTTTATGATGTAAAACGAATTAAGATAAAAGTGAAACAAAAGTGAAAACCAATTTTGAAAAAGAAAATATTTTTGGGTTTTTGTTTATAAGAAAACTTCAAAATCACAATATTTTTGTATTTTTTTCTTTTGTTTTGTTATTTTTTGTGATCGATTCGTCACCCGAAATCGTTTTCTTCAAATCTACTCACAACGAAGGGGTTGGTCGTAGAATTAAAGTAATCCGAAACCGAATAATTTCACAATCTCTTTTGCGTTCAAACTTATTTGGTTTACAACCGCCCTCCTTCAATGGAAGACCGAGGATGTTTATTATATTTTTGGTATTTTGCAAACACTTTAGGAAAAGTGTTTAATATTTTTGATTTTTACTTTTTATATAAGAAAATATATACAAGGAAGGTTTTTCAAAACAACGATTTTTCAAAAACGAAAACCAAAATTCACTTCAACCTTCCCCGGCAGCGGCGCCATGTGATAAAGTCGTTTTAGTACGGTTAAGTATATTTCCAAAGAAATACTCGTGAAAGTATTTCCCCGGGTCGTGGTCCCAACGAAGGAATGAATGGAATTATTGGTTCGAGTCGTGATTGTGTGAATTGAATAATGATAAAATGAGATATGGATTATAAAACTATGAATAGCAAACATAAACTAAAAAGCAACAATAATAAAGCGTATAAAACAAGCATGTAAAGCACGAATAACCTAAAGCGCAACCTAATCTAAAACTAGCACTTAGGAAGCACATAAATCTAGAGGCAAACTAAGTAAATATAATAAATCTAGTGGCAAGCTTAATCTAAAGTTAACGCTAAAAGATACTCCCTCCGTCCCATATTAAGTGTCCACTTTCATAATGCACAAAGTTTTAGGAGATTCCACTAATTAAACTCTCCACCAATCAAATATTAATATTACCCACTAAAGTCTCATCTTATTGGTTAAAAGGTACAAGTGGACACTTAATTTGGGACACCTAAAGATTCCATTATGGACACTTAATATGGGACGGAGGGAGTACCAACTAAAATAACAAACTAAATTATACTAAGCAAGCAAAATAAGAAATATATAATGAAAAGATATACTTGTTAAGCAAATTATCGCGATCCTTAAATGTGGTTTATCATTTGAATTAAGTTCTTTTTATTGATGAATTAATATCTTTTCCAAATATTATTTTCTCACAACCACGTTGGTTTATTTTGAAAACAATTTCATAAAGAGATATCAATATCTAGATTAAAACCCAATTATTTTCACGGTTTTTTCCCGTTTAAACAACCAAAATTTCAATCCAAGTAATTAAACATTACTAACCAATTTATATTCTAACTTTTATACAACCACACTTAATTCACGGAACAATCTA
>LBNU01024112.1:69139-83391 GCA_014162995.1 Artemisia annua
AAAAAGAATAATAGAATACATAAGAGAATATTTGTTGTATAATAGGAACAGAACGTCATGAAGATTCGCGTGGCCGCGAACTTTGCCGAAGTGAGCACGTTAGGCTCCGCGTTTGAACAGCGGTGGCGAATGGCCATGCATCAAGAAACCCCAAAAAATAAAGACACCAAAAGCTGACTTTATGTAGTCTGCCGGAAAAAGAATATTGGTGTTTAGTCGCCACGAAGCCAAATTGCCGCGGAAGTGATGGTCCAGTAACGAACTGTCGGTACAAAGCGAGCATGCGGGTGGCCAAAAGTCGGACTTGTTATTTGTTGAAAAAATGGAACAAGCCCATTGTCTACACACCATGGAATGACAATGAGATTGGCAAAGGGTTTAATTTTCAACTAAAAGCAAATTGACTTTGTGAGACACTAAAAACAGTGTTTGGTAAAGTGTAGGTGAAATGTGGGTACAATTGTTTTACGCGGCAGCAAATGATCCACACGTTACATATTACTTCTTTTTTATCTATTATTTTTAATTTCAATTTATGTATACCCATAAGTGATATGATACACAAAATTAACATATTTTACCTCGGCTCTTTATACACCAAGAAACATGGCAATTTGATAAACATCAGTGACATTCTATTAAATTAAAATTTTACTACATCGTAAATAATAATATCATAACAATAACCGTCAATTGCTGCGTTGTACCAAACTTAGGAAAAAAAAAACACATAATTATTCCAGCAAATAACCGTGCCCGTGCATCGCACCGGGTGTATGAAGCCTCGTAGCATTTATTTATAAATTGTAATAGTTTTTAGCTTTCAATAACTTCTCAATGCTTATTGTATTAAACTTTTTATGCTTTATGAAGATGATGTTTTCTCTTAATAATCAATTAGCTTAATCTACTTTTCTTCTAATTTCTTGTCTTTATTTTATTTTACTTTCATCTAAAATCTAGTTTTGCTTAAAGTTTACAGGTTTAGTTAGATCTAGCTCATTAATAAACACTCTTTTTATATTTGTTTAAAAGCTTTATAAACTTAGATCTATTATTTTTACAAATTAACTTTATAAAAAGCCAAAAATATTCATTTTATCTAGTTTATCTTTCGTTAAAAGCTAATCAACTAATCTAGTTGTAGAGTGATTATTTCTCATCTGTAACTTTCGTTATGTAAAAGGTTACTAAATACGTATGGACATCTTCTTAAAAAGTTTGCTCAGCCGATCTATTTCCTAAAAGATTCCTATTATTGGACTTCTATACAACACATTAATATATGTTATTCAGCGGATACGTTGAGGATACCCATCCTAAAATTAACAAATAACTAAATTATACTTGTCTTATAAGACAATACTATTAGATTATGCATTTTACTATATTAGATTAGTATATTTAACTGTTTTAAAAAGCAATATATATGTAGTCTGATCTCTTAGAATTAGTCTGTGTTTCCAATGCTTGTATAGTTTAAGTTTCATTGATTATTGATGATATTTTGAATTAGAATACATTTCTTCCTAATATATACATATATAAAATTTTTCTCACGAGACATATGTTTGGTTGATTTCTTCTCACCACATGTTCATCTACGCGTATGCCATAAAAGGCTACCTGAAGACTTAAAGGGAAAACGTCTAATTTACCCTCCCACTGAGTTTTTATTCTCCACGTTTAAACAACCAAGTAATTTTATTCAACCCTATGTATTATTAGTCCAAACCAAATTGACGAAATTACGAATTATTTAATATTTAAAGTTCTCATGACAACCACACTTAATTCACGGAACAATCTATTTAACAGCATAATAACGATCTACTTCACTACTCATATTAATTAAACTAATAACACAAATATTTTAACAATCATCAAGCAATAACTAAACATACCTTTAACTAAAAATTGAAAAAGGAACAGAAAGTAGAACCCGATCTAAGAGATGGCACGAAATTAACCACCCGAGTCTTATACAACCTAAACAAACCAATCAAGTGTTAATTCTTAAAAAGCTTTAATAAAACCAAATACTTTTAATAAAGTTTGTGACTTTATTAACTAATTCACGCTTATCTAAGACTAAAAAGTAATAAACTTTATGATAAGCCTAGCTTATATGACCCTTAAGCCTCCGCCTTAGCGGTAGAATGATGAGAAACAAAGAAAAAAGTCAAAACTTTATGAAAGAATTAGTACAAATTATCTATAATGAACCAACTAAGCTATGGAAGAAGCTTATCGGTTAAGAAAATACTAATTTTAAGTGAAATAAACTAATAAAAAGCTAAAAGATTAAAACTTTATAATAAAAACCTAATAGATCTAAGATAATAAGCTATTTTTATAAGAAAAATTAATAAAGGTGCAAACTTTTTAAGAAATTAGTATTAAAATTACATAGATCTATAATAATAAACTAATTGATAGCTTTTAACGAAAGATAAACTAATAAAAATTGAATATTTTTGGCTTTTTATAAAGTAATTTGTAAAACAAATAATAGATCTAAGTTTATAAAAGCTTTTAAAACAAAATATAAAAAGAGTGTTTATTAATTGAGCTAGATCTAAATAAACCTGTAAAAACTATTAAGCAAAACTAGATTTTTAGATGAAAGTAAAATAAAATAAAAGAAAGAAATTAGAAGAAAAAGTAGATTAAGCTAAGTTGGATTATTAAGAGAAAACATCATCTTCATAAAGCAATAAAAAGTTTAATACAATAAGCACTTGAGAAAGTTATTAATAAGCTAAAAACTATTACAACTTTATAAAATAAGTGCTACGAGGCTTCATACAACCCGTGCGATGCACGGGACGGGTTATTTGCTGAATAATTATGTGTTTTTTTTCCTAAGGTTGGTACAGACGCAGCATATGACGGTTGATTGTTATATATTATTTATTTACGCATGTAGTAAAATTTTAATTTAATTAGAATGTCACTGATGTTTATCAAATGCATTCTGGTGTAATAAAGAGCCGAGGTAAAATATGCTAATCTTTGTGTATACTCCACTTATTATACATAAATTGAAAAATAAAAATAATAATAAAAAGAATAATATGTAACGTGTGGATCAGTGGCTGCTGCTAAAACAATTGTACCACAATTTCACCTACACATTACCAAACACTGTTTTTAGTGTCTCACACACAGTCAATTTTCTTTTATTAAAATAAACCCTTTGCCATATTGCCATTGTCATTCCATGGTGTAGACAATGGGCTTCGTTCCATTTTTTCAACAAATACAACGTCGACTTTCTGGCGCACCGATGCTCCTGCTACCGACAGTTCCTTACTGGACCATCACATTCCGCCGCACATTGGCTCTGGCGACAAACACCAATATTCTTTTCCGGCAACTAATAAAGTCAGCTTTCCCGGCCACATTTTGACCTTGATGCATGGCGCATCGCCACCGCTGTCAACGCCGGATGCCCTAACGTGCCTCCACTTCCGGCAAAGTTGCGGCCACGCGAATCTTCATGACGTTCTGTTTCCTATTATACAACAAAATTCTCTTAAGATACAACAAAATTATACAAACGAATTTCATAAAAATTTACAACAAAGTAAGACAGACAAATTTAAATAAAGCAAACCTATTCATACACGGCAGCATGCTTTGGCGAGAGAT
Source organism: Artemisia annua (assembly GCA_014162995.1). Classification (NCBI taxonomy): domain Eukaryota; kingdom Viridiplantae; phylum Streptophyta; class Magnoliopsida; order Asterales; family Asteraceae; genus Artemisia; species Artemisia annua. Next base: position 72,794 of record LBNU01024112.1, read on the forward strand.
TTCAGTAGCTCTACATTGTTCTTGAATAACTGTCATATGATGGAATGATGGAGAAATATAAGCGGCAAACTGGACAGGCAATGGACATCATGCCTCATTTATAAGCTTCATAACTACAATCATTTGGGTGACATAAACACAATCTTTGAAGTGATGGTGCTAATAAATATTTTTTACACATTCTAATAGAAAGTTTCACAAACACTGTATCACTAAAGTAGAATAAGAAGAATTTCAGCAATTTATTTTCCAGAAATATATTTGCTACTGCATATGCTAAATGGTAACTAAACAAAATCATTGTTTTAAATAAACAAAAACAGCAAAAATACAAATGATGCAAACCTCCAATATTGTTCTTTAATCCAATTCCGAGTTTTGCAATAACTAAGCGTTAAAAATAGTCGTGTCTGTCCCGGAATACTTTAGGTCATTATGGGTCATGCATGCCTTCTAGACTTTGCAGCAATTCCGTCTAAAAACAGATACTTACCAAAATACCCTCTCGAAAATTTATAAACCTTGGAAAAAAAGGTGGCCTTGCATTTGTCTTCACCATGATAAGTGTTATTCGCGTTTCATTCTTGTGAACCTGTCATCCAAAAGAGACATCGAGTTAAATCATGCATTCGTAGTTCTCTTTATCCATGCATCTAACTCCTTTTCTTGTGCTATGGAAGCTAATTAAAATGAGATTTTAAATATGTGAATGCGTGTCTGTCTTTCCCATTTGAGTCCTTAAAGATAAAGAAAACTAACCACTCACTGATAAATGGTTTTCGGATTCGCGAGCTCTTTAGAAGAAATTCTTACCATTGCTACTATATCAGAATGTCCTTCCTTTAGTCCCCCTGCATGCAAAGTAAAAGCGTGTTGTTATTGTTTGACATGCATTTTGGGCTGTAATTAAAAATAAAAATGCTACCTCTTAGGTGTGCCAAACCTAGCTATTCTATGGTGAGTATTGTTAAATGAGTTTTCAAAGCTGATTATAGAGAGGATTGCTCCAGCAAATGCAAGAAAAATATTGTGGGAACGTACATATATACACAACAAAAAATATCGTGGAAAATGGAGCTTTTTAGTTGGATAGTTCTTGGAGGCGCTTACAATTTCTGCAAAACCAACAGGCCTCATGCCTCATTTATACAACATACAATTACTAACAATGCAATCATATATTGCTTAATTAATATGAATGTAACTGTAGCTTTACCCTTTCACGTTCCATAACCGGCTTGCATTCAATTAGCCGGATGTAAATTTGTGGGATGCATACACTAATGAGGTTGCATAAACTACCTTTTACTGTACCACCCATTTGTGCACAATTCACTTCCACATTAAATTAAGGGGTACAAGCTTTATATAGTATAGATTATTACACTACCACTAAAAACTACTACTAATAAACTAAAAATAAAAATGTGTGTGTGAGAAATAATGAAGAGAATAGCTCAGAGGTCTTGGATCTATTACAATTTATAGCAAATGATTGGGGTGTTTCTCGATCCTTCCCAAAATACAGCTCACAAATTGACAGCTGAATGAATCTGGATTTCATAGCGTCATTATTCATAAATCTCAAATGCAACAAACAGGCCACGTGGCGGGCGATTATTGGCTATGGTGCGTCATCAAGGGTGAGGTGGCAGCTAGCTATTGGCTGTTCGAGAAAGAGTGCCTGCGAGGGGGAGTTGCCAAGATCACGCACCTCAATTTATTTATTTCTGGGAATTGAGAGTCACGTGCATATTGCATCTTTGCATTTTAATTATCTTTCTTCTCGTTTTTGATGCATGCTCAAGAGAAAATATTACTCCAATTCATTTATCTTGTTTTCACGTCACATATGTGCACACACAATCACATGGCTATCTTTGAATTAATTGCACATTGCTCTATTTTCTTTCTTTTTGTCTTCGCGCTGAAGAAATGCCACTCAATTTGATTCTTTAAATTGCTCAAAAAAAAATTTGATTCTTTGAAAATACCATAACCTTGATGAAATGAGGCTGGACCCACATGCAGCTAGCAATATGAATTCATTTAAAAGTCACGTGAGGGAGTGATGTTGGAGCAGTTACCATTTGCATTTTCTTCATTTTACTCCTTTTACAAATCTTTAATTGTCTTGAAGAATATTTAATTGCCTTCAATTTCCTTCATTTAATTGTCTTCAATTTCCAAGTGTGTATTGCAAAAAATCTCACGACAAAAGGATATCCCACTTGGTCTTTCATTAAATTTAAATAGATTACTCTTCATGTTGGACCTTAATTTCAATATTTATTCGATGGCCATGTTGGGCTTCTCCTCACTTGGGCTTCGAATCACATAATTAAACCAACATAATAATCTTTGATCGAGCTTCATTTAGTCTTCCAATTTTTCGACTCTTGCCTTGATGCTCCAAATAAAATTATCTTTGATCCCGTCATTTCATACTCTTTCCAATCTCGTGCTAGTTTTTGCCCTTTGTCTTTGATTTTTGTCCTTTTTTTCAAGATATCCGTACCTGCACATTCATAAACACAAAAACAAGCATATATATGGCATTTATGGTCGGGGTTTTGGTCGTTTTGGTCCGATTAATAAGGTAAAAAGTATGTGTAATTTAACACATACCACCCTAGTTCAGAAAAACAGATGACAAGTTAGAACCCCAAGAAGAGTACTCGTTGGTTAGGGAAGTCCATACTCATAGCAAGACGACTAAGCATCGTCTAGTCAGAATGCACGTGCTCAGATATCATGTCATGATTAAGAATTCAGAATAAATCTCAAGCTCATGTACAAATCTCAGGCTCATGTACAATTAGTAAGACGACTATAAGTCGTACCATTTATTGCATTTGAAATATGTTTATGTTCAGAATTGCAGGTGTCAATTTAGATATAGCTCTAGATCTAGAACTATGCTATTACATCCATGCAGAAGCTCAAATAGACTATAACTTATTTTTGAGATTTAGTTTTAGATATAGACTCAGACCCGTTTACTCACTAAGTTATCAGGACTTACTGTTCTCAGTTTCCATGTTTTGCAGGTTAAGTCTTAAGGACACCGGATCTTGTAGATTAAGAAGACGAGTTAGGAGATCAGCAATGCTCGTGTATATAGGTGACGAGCATCTCAACCATACTTTGTTATTCAGCTTTTTAACGCCCCAAAACTTTATGATTAAGTGTCAGAATCATATAAGTCATGTTTTGATATTATTGTGTAAATATATATAACATGTATTTGAAAATGGGTCAAAATAGGAGTGTTTGGGTTAACACCCGCACTCGTAGTTTTACGCTTCTGCTATCATAATTTAAGTACCATGTTTATGTATTATATAATTATGATGTGTTTTATTCAGATTTTTAATTTAGTAATTTTCACAAGTACAGATCGATACGGCGTATAGGACAGAACCTATACGGCGTATCCAAAAAAAAATCAATTTAGACTCGGGCGTTACATTTTGGGTGTTTTTTGTGATCGGTACAACAGAGAAAATGATTGGTTTTTTATAATAAAAAGTGTTTATTATTTGTGTGTTTTTAATTAAAAGTCTTTATGGTCTTTTTAATATAATAAAAGAAGTACTACAAAGTATTAAAAGGTAAGATTTTATTCCCACTTTGTAAGATACTTTGTTCTTTTCCAATAAAGGTGTCACATGGGGTAGCCGTCAATCGCACATTCGCACATCCTTCATTCGCACATTTGTTTATAAAAGTCAAACGACATGGGGGTACAATTGATAGTGGTTGTACTTGCAAATGATTGGTATTGTACTATTTGTCTTGACATGTGTCAATAAATTAGTGGAATCGAACGTTCGCACATTCCCACATAACCGTTTTGGGAAAGCCTATTATTTTTGTACCATTTTGGGAAGAAGTTTGAGTTTTTGTACTCTTTTGGGAAATATCTCCTTTTTCATGAAAATATGTAGAATGCATTTATAAAAGGAGGGGTAAATTACAAATTTCATCCTTAATGTTTATCAAAATTGCAAATAACACATTGAGAGAAAAACAAAGAAATTGCAAATTAGCCACCAAGAGCTAAAGTTGCGTGCAAAATGGCCACCGAGAGCTAACGAGCGTTAGTACTCCCGTTAACTGGACTAAGCTGATCTCATCATTTCACGTTTTCCCGCCTTTGATAAGCCACACCTGACGATTGTCTTCCCAATGACGACTTTTTTTTTCCAATGATTAAAACTGAAACGTCTTAAAGTTTGATCTTGTACTACATAACCAAAGCAAACCGATTCATTTAACCCTATCTTAAACATGCACTCTCTCATTCCAACCCTAATTTACCCCAAAACACACGGTCTCTAATGGTACAAAATAATAAGGGGAAGGCATTGTACTTTTGGCCTAATGAAGAGGAGTGGGCAAAAGTTTTATCGAGCATACAACTTTTTGATGAAGTTCTTGATACATTTGGAGCTGAACCAATTGATGAATATGGTTCGCATAAGAAGATACCTAAGGAACTGAGAAAAAAGATTCTGAATTGGTTGAGGGAAAAAAATACTACTATGAAGAGTTGTTGGGTGTTAAGGAGGGAAGCAAGAGACGGAGGATACTAAGTTACCAAAAGTTGATGATTTGGAAACGAGGATAACAAATCTTGAAGTATTGTTCGCATATCTCAAGGAAAGGAATGAAATGGAAGTTGTGATTCAAGCAAAACTGGATGAACCAGCATGAAAAGGAAGCACCTGTTTGTGATTGTGGTAGATGTATGTTTTTAGTATTTTGGTGAAGCTTAGGTGATAGTGTTTGGTTGGTCGATTTATGAAATTCGTAGTGGTTGTCAACTTGAACTAATGATTAATAAAAATGTTCGGGTTGTTAATGTCGAAAGTTAGTACTAGTGAACCAAAGAAAGCAAGAAAAACAAAAACAAAAAGTATGTTGTTAATGTCGAAGTCGATAGTCAAAAGTAATGTTAATGAATCAAAGATAACCAAAATAAACGTAATGTTAATAAACCAAAAAAACTTCTTCTGATAATGGGCTTATTATGATCAATTTTTAATGTTAATGAACCAAAAATAATAATAATAATAATAATAATAATAATAATAATAATAATAATAATAATAATAATAATAATAATAATAATAATAATAATAATAATAATAATAATAATAATAAAATAAAATCAAACATACGTACCTCTAATTTTTAGTGATGATGATGATTGATAATTTGGGATGAATTATGGATGCAATTGTTGTTAGACAAAACTTAGAAACCCTTTCTTTCCTACGAACAAAACACAAAATACACCGGATTGGCTTAAAAAATTAACCTTTGTATTTCGGTAACAAATCGGGATTTTCCGCATAAGTCATGTACCGTTTTTGAAAGGTACCGTTTTTTTCACCTTATTTCGTGATCTGAGTACGGTACAGGGAATCGGTACCATTTTGGTACGGTACCGGCACCATTTCGGTACGGTTCAGGTTCGGTTCCGGGATTTGGGTCGAAATGCTCATTCCTTGTTTTAACCAAACAAATATATATATTTATGAAACACATAAAACTAATTTAAATTTAACTAAATCAACGTGAATTTATATAAGTTATAAACTATTTGTTTGCACAAACCCATAAAAAAATCAGACAAATATGCTCAAATATAATGAACATTAGTAGAGTGGTAAGTAGCTTGAGTAAGAATTAGGGAATTTAATACACTCATCGATGACTTAGAAAAAAAAATATATCATATTATACTTTTGACAGTGTGATCATGATTATAAAATTTCATGTATATATGCAATAATCGGCTTCTCCGATATAGTTTAGTTTGTTATTTGCGTAACCAAAACCGATTATAAAACTCAGTTTTAGTTTAAAACCAAGCTAAAATCCATTTTTTTAATTCGGCTATCGGTTTATTGGTAACTCCCTTAGCCTTAATACTCTTCTCATCATAGAGTTTGGTCAATCAACAAGTGAAACATCAAGAGGTACTTTTTGGCCCTGTCCACGCTATTTACATGTAGGATACTAGTTAATATCACAAACACAAATATACTTGTGGTTTGGCTCGTTGAAGGTAAGAAAGAAAGAAAGAAATTCTAGAGAGAGAAAGTTAGAGAGAGAAAGAGATGAAGCCTTGAGAGAAAACCAAAAAAAAGAAAATAGAATTATGAGAGAAGGCTTACCCTCTCCAAGGATGGAGAGGGGTTTATATACATGGGTTTTGCCACTTGGGCGTGCCATGTGGGCTGCGGATCAGGTATACAGTGGGTAAAGACCCGTCCTTCTTCCGCGAACTAATCTAATTCTAAACTACGTATTACTAACTAATGTAACTACTACGAGCTAAACAATGCTTAATCATATCTGGGGTGACCGAATCTTTCTTATACAAAAATCGTATTCCTAACAATCTCCCCCTAAGAGAGGTCACCCTTTTGTTCTGTATTCTTAAATTCTTGCATTGAGATCTTTGTAGATTCTTTTGTAGCTCGTAGTTGTTGATTCTTCATTGATAATCGACTCAAGATGACTTCCTTGATGTATATGATGATCTTTTGACTTAGTTCTTCGTAGTTCATCCATATAATTAGCTTCAAGTCATCTTTGAGTGTATGTGTCTCTTTGTGATGTAGTGATTATCTTTGTGATGTCATGCTTTCACTTTTCTGGATCATGATCTTCTGCATCAGAGTTGAGGAAGCATAGTCGAAGCCCATTCTTTGATCATGATATCTTGAGTTATGATGTTGAAGTATAAGCATGTGATGATGAATCTGCATCTTTTCAGCAATCGGCATCAATCGTCAAATTCTTTGTCTTTGGTGTGATTATGCCTTTCCAACATGCCCATACATCTTTGTTGAGTAGATCTTCCCGGTTGAACAGTTTTGACGTCTCCTTTTAGATGTTGGTATGAGCATGTGGAACTCGAGTGATGGTGGTGAACATGGTAAGTTTGGTATGTTGAGCTGCATAAAACATGGTTAGTAATAAACATACCGGCACTTACAAGTTTGGACTTCGAGATTGTCAATAGCATAGTGTGAAGACTTTCTCTAATCCTTACCAAGGCCGTTCCTAATCGGATGCCCCCGAAAGGGCTTTCACTGACATACCGAAGTACACCAACGATTAGGTGAGTCGCTGGAGATCACCCCACGACTGTAGACCTTCTGAAACACCACCGAACACACTAAGCGTAACCCACAAGTGATTACCGAAGTGACCTGCTGTCAGGGCTGCTTGATGTTGACCCTGGCAGGAGTTTCCACTCAATCATTGGGAAATACTTATGTGTATTCCCTCATAAGTGTTCTTGGCAGATTGCTAAGATCTGCGTAGGACTCGAAATATTACACCTGGTGCCCTTAATGTTGAACCACCATTGTATAAGTATCAAGTGTACTTATGAGATCTTTTGATGCATCTCTTGGCTCTAGACTCGATAAGTGCACATTGGTTATCCTATGCGGAGACTAGGGAGGGGTCTCCTGTTTCAATATCAACTAGCTCTAAGAGACTAGTCGATAGTTTACACCGATTCCCCGTGGTTATCCTGTGCGTCACTGGGTCCATGACGTCTTTATCTTCAATACCGATGTTACCTTAGCAACAATCAGTAGCATATGAGTTGAACCCGGTGTCTGCCCTAAGGTTGAATAGTTGGAGGGCTGTTTCTTTTCACCCTTTCTCATTTCATTTCTTTTTAATTCTTCAACCCCTTCAGTGCTTACCGAGACTTCATTTACTAGAACCTTGTTGGGTTTGTTCCAGTTCTAGCTCAGTCTCAGTCGACACTTTTCCCTTTCTCACTTTTCTCCCTTTTTCAATCATTCCTAAGGACTTCTAATCTATCTATTGGATTGTCCCTGGGAAGATCCCTCCGGTTCTGGTGGATCATGGGAACATATACCTAACCTAACCATCCTTATAACTCCATGCATTAAATTAAAGTGGTCGGTCTTTTGGTATTTTTCCACATTCGCCATATAACCAAAATCATTGAAAATTCTCTCAAGGTGTTTATGATAAATAAACATATTTTTGTTAACACCTTGAGAGTTTTATCATTTTTCAAATGCTCCCCCTTAACATGTGCTTATAGGAAGAAAGAAATTTGCACATGTCGGGGTGAGTTGCACTTATTTGAATTGATCGGCTCTTAATAGACATATACCCGAGGGACATGTTTACGTTGCTTAGTTAAAGGGATCCATTATCAGTTTTTAGGTGATAACTAGCCCTAATAACTAACTTGAAGTTGTTAACATTCCTTAAAAAAAAGGAAGTTAGACCCGTCAAAGTATATATCTAAGAAGAGTTTCTCGAAACGGTACTATCTACTTTGACCAGTCCTCTTCGAGACACGTTTACATCACTGGTAAACCAGCTTGAAATTATTACCTAGCCAGGACTAGTCTTTTCGATTCACGACTTTACATGTTTCGTCAATTCATGAGTCAAATTCTGAGTCATAAGCAATTCACGTTTTCTACTTGAATTTGTAAAAACCCACGAAAGACTCTTAGCCACTTGCTCCCCCTCAATATGTGCACATTGATTAAATCATTTTTNGGGAGCGATCTTTTGAGTTCAAAACCTCTTTATAAGTCCAAAAACATCACATTTAATCACTTGCTCCCCCTTAATATGTGCTTTGATTACACTCCAAAATCTTTAATATTTTAGCACATAAGGGAGCGTTCTCGTAAGTCCACAAATATTCTTTATGAGTCCAAAAACATCACTTTTAAATCAGCTTTTATATTTAAATCACATTTTCTCCCCCGATCATAAAATTTCAAATCTTTTGAGATTTTGTGATCCCAATTGATTTAAATGATTTTCGAAAAAGCTTTGGATAGACATGTAGTAAAATTTTAAACGTTTACTGATTTTGAGACACTTTTTGAGTTTTTTTACTGTGGCTGGTGCACAAAGTTTTTTAAAGGTACAGAAATTTTGAGCACATACGCTCCCCCTCAATTAATGACCCGTTTTTCCATTTTAACGTTTAGTAGCCATTAATGTGAGTGGTAACGTATACGAGAAAATTTAAGACCAATGGCCAACTTGTACACCTCAAAATCTCTTTTGAAGAATATTTAGAAGAAAGAGATTTTGGAAAAAGAAGACTTCTCTTCTTTTACTAGAAAGGCTGCACTGAAGCGTACAACATTTCGGATAATCCGCACACAGTGAAAATATAAAACTTTTAATTATTACATATTCCAAAATTGTTAAAAGTTAACATATTGTCATATTACATCACCCAATTAAAGTGGAGCTAGGTGATAAGAATCCAGCTTGAAGTATCATTCGGTTCTCTGGAGAAGCATGTAGTCGCCCTCACGAACTCTGCCTCCCACATAGCACTCAAGACTGCGGTATATTCTTCTCATCTTCATGCGGTGACGAATGGCCTTTAGGAAATCAAGGTTCATCTTCAAATCATGATCAGTCCATTGGCTGGTGTATCTTTTGGGTCTGGTAGAGTAGACTTGATATTCTTTCACACGGAAGTCTAGTGCATCATCGACCATTTCCAACGTCCCGTCACTGTACTTGTGCAATTCATCACTACGCATAACCACTTGAACGTTATACTTGTCTCTGTAGACCACAGCACTTGGAGAATCAATCACAGTGAAGTCTGCTACCGGTTCCAAGCTACCAATCTCCCACTTCGGCTTTGTGAGGTTTAGTTGTGTTTGGTAGCTTTCGATGCCCAGTTGTAGATCTTCAACACGCTTCCTTATAACTAGACCCCTTATCCAGTGAAGAACAGCAAACACAAGCGTCTTCTCATTTGGTGGTAGATGATGCAATTTTCCTTGGATGTGCAGCAGATACAGATCTTCGAAGTCATTGGCCCGGAGATGTTTGAAGTCACCCTCACTGATCTCGTAGTCCCTCAGATCCGTACGTCTAAGAACAATGGACTTCAGGTAGTCGTAGCCATAGATGGAATGAATTTTGACATTCACAACACTGATGATCTGAAGTGGCGAACGAACAAACTTCTTCACCTTTGGCTTTGAACCGTTCCACATAGAATTCCTGCTTCTTGAACCACCAATGTGATATGCCCAAAGCAGCTGGAAGATCATACTCACACTCTTTATCAATCCACATAGCATCCGGTACCATTTGTTCCAAAACACAGTCATTGTAGCGAGCCGCTTTCATCTTGGTGATGGACAGAGCATACTTACGTTGCTTATTCCCAAACCGAAGATATTCGAGATCTTTGTTGAAGAAGAAATCTGCCTGAATAGTAACGTGGCCTGGAGTCCAACCCAAAGGAAGTGGTTTGCTGTAGCCGTGTTGAATAACTTCATCATTAACCAGATCGTTGAACATCTTGTGACATTCTTCCATTTGAAACTGGAGATGAGTCACATCAGGATGAAAAACTTTGACGATGTCGTATGCTGGGCCTTCTAGATCTTTTTGAGACAACTTGCTTATTCCTCGCTCCTTGCAGAACCACGCAATGAATGATCCCATATCTCCAGTTTGTGAGAGCAAGGTGTTATCAGCTGGAGGAACGAAGCTGCTGGATATGGCATTGACCCAGTTGTTGTCAGAGA
>LBNU01024113.1:6307-21417 GCA_014162995.1 Artemisia annua
TGTGTTGTTCTACATTGGTTATGTCTAATGAGTACATTCCTGGTGCCACTACTTTAGTGTTCACAGATTTTCCTTTTTCAAGTTCACGTATTTTCTCTTTCAACTCAATGATAATGTGCTTTTTATCTTGAATTTCACTTTCGAGCTTTCCGTTTGAATAGAGATAGTTATCTCGACTCTTTTGCCAATAGTCTGTAACTTCTTCCAATTCTGCAATTTCCTTTTCATATTTTGAAATTTGACTTTTTAATTCCTCATTTTCATTTTGAAAGGATGTGGAAGTGTTAAGACTTTGCATTTTTAGTTCGTAATCAAGACTTTGGTTTTGACACCATTCAAGCTTTTTGTTGAGTTTAAAAATCTCATTAGAAAGTTTGTTTTGCACATCACCATTATGTTGTCGGAGATTCATGTTTTCATCTTTTAATGTCCTAATTTGTTTAGACAACAACTCAATATCATCACAGTGATCATCAACAAGCATAGAAGTACCAGATTCATAAAGAGAATTCATAATCACAGAAATTATGTCAGCACTAAGAACATGTTCCAAGAGTCGATCAGCTTCTTTTTGTAAAAATTGATTTCGACGTTTTTGGTTTAAAATCGCTTGTTCAGTTTCTTGAAACACATTCATCATAGATGAGACCTCTTTTTGAAGTTCATGTTCCCATTTCTGAGCATATGAATGCAAGCGTTGAAGACTTGGAGAAAATTGTGTTTGTAACATTTCCCTTCTTTCTTTCGCAACAGGGGAAAGAAAGTTAGCAACAGTGAGTTCAGAATTTTTCACAACAACATGTTCCATTGATTGAATTTCATTTGTGAATGATTTAAAGTATTGAAATAAAGTAGAATCAGTTAACATGCTTAGCTTCTTTTGTAAATCGTTGTTATGTTGAAGTATAGTGTCTAAGCACGTTTCATGATCTGCTTTAGTTTTGAAATGATTGAGTTGTGATTTACAATGCTCAAGTTCCTTTGTTAATGCCACATTTTTGTCTCTCAACTTTGCATTCAGTGCTTGACATTGGATATTTTGATTTTGGCTAGTCATAAGTAACATTCTCCATTCAGCGTCTGAATCAGTCAAAGGTGCATGTGGTTCAATTTGATCATTGTTATCATGTGCATTGTGCGTAATTGTTTCATCAAATGTAACATCTGGGTTTATTGGATCAGCATCAAATATAACCACTGTGGACATTTGATCAATTACGTGAATAGATAACATAGAATCTGATTGAACAACTTGTTCCTCGTCTGAGACAGAAGCAGAGGGAGAAACAATGTCATGTATCATGCATGGATTAGAATCATCTACCTGATACTGATCATGAGTGTCATAGATAGGACTGGAGTCACTTACTTGGATTACCTGTGTGTCAGCCATCAGTAGCATAGCATCAGTTCCATCTAAGTGATCTTTGACAAAAGCATGAGAGACATTGTTAGACACTGTGTGATCAAGCTCAGGAGTAGAATTGCGTGCTTCATTGTGAAGTGCCGAGAGATATGCTTGCAGATAATATGCACTTCCATCAGATTTTGTAGATGTCATATCCATATACGTAGTATCATCTTCAAGCTTTACTAGATTTGGCAGTGGTGATCCCAGATAGCTATGAAGTGTGATAGGTGGAGCAGGGAGAATGCTTTTCAGGAACTTTCTTTGGAGACATGACTGTAGTAGCTGATTCATTCGGAGTTCATGGTATGACAGATGCATGAGTTCAAGACGTTTCCACATTTCATGAGCACTGGCGTCAAAGTCCATTTTAGAGTAGATGGAGTTTGGAAGGCCTAGTATGATGTACCAAATAGCTTGTTGATCAGCATCGTAATGAGCTAGATCAGAACCAGTCAAAGTGTCTTTAGTTTGTAGTTCAATGAACCCAGTTGAGTCAGCAATGAATTTCATTTGAAATGGTCCTTGAAGAATGGATTTCAGTATGAGATCAGCTTGAGGACGACCGTTAACCCATTGTAAGAATCGTCGTTTCCAAAAAATGTAGTTATCAGGTAACAACATAGGTGGATTTGTTTCATTACCAAAGTGTAATACATGACGAGGGTCGGTACTGTGACGTGGAGTATAAGGAGAGTTTGAGTGCGGTAGTTGAGACATGATGAATGACTTGTGTGTAAATAGATCTTGTAGAAGGTATAAGTGTTATGCCAATCTTCAAAAAACTTTCCCAAGTGTGCTCTCGAAACTTTGTAGAAGAATATCTCGAAAAACAGTCAAAGTCCAAAGATCTCGAAAAATGTCAAAGTTCTCGAAAAATTTTAAAGTTTCTCGAAAATGTCCAATTATCGAGAAATTTTGAAAAATTTTTCGAAAACTTCAAGTTTATGGAAATAAGCAAAGTTCTCGAAAAAATTAGAAAGGATTTCGAAAATTTTCAAAGATCTCGAAAACAGAAAGATTTCGAAAAGTTTGAAAAGATCTCGAAAGTTTTCAATTTTTTGAAAAAATTTACCAAAATTATCGAGATTATACAAGCTCGATAATATCCAACGAGTGGAAGTGTTTTCTTTCTTATACAAGAGAGAAAAGCACTGAGTAAGCAACGGAAACACCTTAGGAGCAATAACCAAAGATCTCGAAAGAAATGGGTTTAAGGTTCTCGAAAACTAGTCAAATTTTGGCAGATTTTGTTTTTGTAAAAAGCAATCCAAGATCACGTTTTTAATCCAAGATTCTTGTATAACTAACCTTAAAATGATGAAATCTTAAAGAAAGTTGCAAACTTGAACCACTTTTCAAAAATTTGAAAATTTTCGAAAAATAGTACAAAAGTACGAATCTCCAAAATTTTTGAAAAATATTGAGACTTTGTTGGTTGTTTGAGTTTGTAACACAAGTTTGAAGACAAAGATGTGATAGAAACACGAAACAAACAAGAAAGTAGCAAAATTTTTTAAAAAATAACGAGTAAAAAGATGTTTTTTTGGGTCGTAGAAAACAAAAACAAAATCATACACCTTCTTCTAGCGATTGATACCACTTGTTAGGTCACCATATTGTAAACACAAGTATTGATTTTATAGAAATAAGATGAGAAATAGAGTTTGGTTGATTAGATCAAATGAGAAGAATAAAAGTGCAAGAGTTTCTTTATGATATTGAAATAACCAACAAGTTACATGTTATCATAAGGGTCCTATTTATAGGTGAGGAGTAGGGCAACACTCCTCTCCTCCCTTTCTTCTTCTAATCGTGGGCTTTAAGGCCCATTGGACTATTCTTGGACTCTACATGATTACATGATTAACTTAGATAAACTAACAACCTATTACATATTCTGAAATAACCGAGACTTGATAAAACGTTGATAAACTTAGGTCCTAACACTTGGGGACTTTAATGTTATTCTTAATTTTAGTGAACACTCTAATATTAGGAAAGTTAATCAAGATGGTATGAAGGAGTTCAGAGATTGTGTTGAAGATATAGGCATGGAAGATATTAAGATGAGTGGTTTGTTTTATACTTGGATTCAGAAAATGAAGAACCCTGAACTAGGTATTCTTAAGAAGCTTGATAGAGCTATGGGAAATGAGGAGTTGTTGAAAAGATTTCCATCATGTCAAGCTAGTTTCCTTCCTTATGGTATATCTGATCACTCACCTATTTTAGTTTCTTATGATGATGGGTATAATATAGGTAAAAAAATCTTTTAGATTTCTTAGCTATATGGCTAATAAAAATGAATTTTTGCCATTGCTTGAGGAAAAGTGGGGTGAAACTGTGATGGGGCATAAAATGTATATACTAGTTAAGAGACTCAAGTTCATGAAAAAGCATTTTAGAGATCTGAATAAAGTGAATGGTAATGTGTTTGATAAGGTTAAAAGTTTGAAAGTGGAGCTAGATAGGGTTCAAAGTAGTTTGGATAAAGATCCTACTAATTTTGTTCTCAGGGAGGAAGAAATGTTATATTATCAAGCTTATAAAGATGCTTTAGAGGATGAGGAGCAAGTGTTATTGCAGAAAGTTAAAGTTGGGTGGTTAAAGGAAGGTGATTCTAATAGTGCTTATTTCCATGCTGCTATTAAGGGGAAAAGTAGTAGGAGTAGAATTGATGTAGTTTATGATGATCAGGGGAATTGTTTTAGAGGTTCAGATGTTGCTGGTAAATTTGTTAATCACATTTAGGATTTTTTGGGAGCTGGTAATATTGTCTATGATATTGATGACCCTGCTTCTTTATTTGATAAGAAGATATCTATAGATGATGCTGTGAATATGATTAGACCTATTGGTGATGATGAAGTGAAGAATGCTCTATTAGCATTGAGGATAATAAAGCTGCTGGCCCAGATGGGTATTCTTCTAAGTTTTTCAAAGTTGGCTGGTCTGTTGTTGGTAGGGATGTCACTGATGCAGTTAAGGAGTTCTTTCAGTCAGGTAAATTACTTTATGAGCTTAACACTACTTTGATTGCTCTTGTGCCTAAATGTAAGACTCCTTTAAAGGTTACTGACTATAGGCCTATATCCTGTTGTAATATTATTTACAAAGTGATTAGCAAAATCATTACTAATAGGATGAAGCCTGTTTTGAATGAATTAGTTGATATGAATCAATCTGCATTTATTCCTGGGAGACAGATAAGTGATAATATATTATTAGCTCAGGAATTTATGAGGGGTTATACTTGGAATAGTGGTGTTAGGAAATGTGCTTTTAAAATAGACATTATGAAAGCTTATGATACTATTAACTGGGGTTTTTTAGAATATATTCTTAAGCAATTTGGTTTCCATACTGTGATGGTGCATTGGATTATGACTTGTGTCAGGAGTGCTTCTTTTTCTATATGTGTTAATGGTGAGATTAAAGGCTTCTTTAGATCAGGCAGGGGTTTAAGGCAATGTGATCCTATTTCACCTTATTTATTTACACTGGTGATGGAAGTTATGACACTTATGTTAAAGAGGCAAATCAGATGTGAGAAGAAATTCAAGTATCATGCTCAGTGTAAAGAACTAGAATTGGTTAGTCTATGTTTTGCTGATGACCTGTTGCTTTTGTGCCATGGTGATCTTACATCTGCTTCAGTTCTTAGGAGAGGGTTAGATGAGTTTACTTTATGCTCTGGTTTATACCCAAGTGCTAGTAAATGCAATGGCTTCTTTGGTAATGTTCCGGATGTGGTTAAGAATGATGTTAAAATGGTTATGCCTTTTAGGGAAGGAAGTTTACCTTTTAGATATTTAGGAGTTCCCATGGTTTCTAAAAGGATCTCTAGCAATGATTGTTGTGGACTTATTGAAGTTTTTATGAAGAGATTAGGTGATTGGAAGAATAAGAATCTGTCATTTGCTGGTAGACTACAGTTAATTGCTTCTATATTAACATCTCTGCAAGTTTATTGGGCTTCCTTATTCATGCTTCCAATTTCTATTTGTGATAAGATTGAAAAGTTGTACAAAGGCTTTTCGTGGTCTAGGGGTGAATCTGCAAAGGGGCATGCTAGTATATCTTGGAAGGAAATTTGTAAACCTAAGTGTCAGGGGGGTTTGGGACTGAAATCTATGCATTTATGGAATGAAGCACTTATGGCTAGGCACTTGTGGAATGTTGTGAGTAATAAAAATTCTGCATGCGTTAAATTGATTAATGTTCATATTCTTAAAGGGAGGAGTGTGTGGAGTATTGATGCTAAATCCAATTACTCCTGGGGATGGAAACAGATTCTGAATTTGAGAGATAAGATTAATAGGTTCATATCTGTTAAGATAGGGAATGGAAGAAGATGTAATATATGGTATGATAATTGGTGTGCCTATAGCCCTCTCATTAAGATCATCAATAAAAGAGTACTTGATGATGCTGGTTTTGATGAGAATACTTGTGTAGCTGAGATGATACAGGGTAATTCTTGGTTGTGGCCTAGTGATTGGGAAGGAAGATTTAGCATTAGTATTCCTGTTCCTGATCTTATTGATGGTTGTATTGATCAAACTGTGTGGATTAATAAGCAGGGGAAGGAGGTTGGTTTTAGTATTAAAGAAGTTTGGCTTGCTATCAGTGAGGATCACCCTAAGGTTATCTGGCATAACCATGTGTGGTATAGCCAATGCATTCCAAAACATGCATTTATCCTTTGGGTAGCTATTAAAGGTAAACTTAAACCAAAGACAGAATTGGTAAGTGGTTTGCTATTCCTGATCAAATTTGTCATTTGTGTAAAGCCAATGATGAGACTCATAATCACCTATTTTTTGCTTGTCCTTACTCTAAAAGGTTATGGGAAAGATTAAAACCTTTAGCTAGATTGGAGGGTATAAGTAACAATTGGCCATCTATTGTATCTGGAATAGTCAATAAACTTGCTACTAATAAGGTTTGGAGTGTGATTCAAAGACTGGTTCTTGGTGCTGCAGTATATTTTACATGGCAGGAAAGAAATATGAGAAGAGCCCAATTTGTTGAAAGATCTGTTGATTGTCTATTCAAGATTGTGGTTGATACAGTGAGACTAAAGTTAATGGGTTTGACTATGCATTATACTAATGATGTTGCTAAAGCTGCTGAAGTCTGGCAATTTAAAGTATCCAAAGCTGATTATTATAGAAGTATGGTGCAGGATCTCATAGGTGAATAAGTCTAATGTCTGTTTATTTGAATGGTTGTGTGATTATGTTTGTGCAGATTTTGGTTCTGAGATTGGTTATGCTATGGGGTATGGTTATCTATTCACAAGCCTGGTGCTTTGTTGCTGTTATCCTTTACAAGGTTTTTCCCTCTATGGGTTTACTTGGTGAAGGTTTTTAAGGAGGCAATTCCATTCAATTTGATGTGTTGAAGAATATATGGTGCTTTGTTGCTGTTGTGTCAAGATTGAAGATCCTTGTTCCTGGAGTTGTTGGTTCTGTTGAAACTAAGACCTTGATAGATCTTTGAGCACTCGTGAATCGTTAGCAATGTTTATGTAATCACAAACACACTAATAGAAAGTCTCCAATACTTGTATTCTAAAGCGGAAACAAACACAAGTAAGAACACAGATTACTAAGAACGTTTTGATCCTCTATGGATCTTTTATATCACTAAAACTTGTTTTTCAAACTCGTACATAAAATATAATAATATGTTCCTTTTATAGACAAGGAAGCTAACCCTAAACCGTTTCACAAGAAACGTATATTCTATAAACTATAGAAGATATGCATTATCTTCTCCTAATGAAACTCATGCATATGCTAACTAAATTACAAAATACACGGTTTATCTATATCGGCAGAAACACAATATGCAGAAACTATTCTTCCGCAGAAACGTATCTTCAGCAGATTCCAGCTCTTTAGCAGAATCCATCAGTAGAATTCTCACTCAGCAGAATCCAAGAACAATGGTGGATCTTGTACATCTACATGGCCTAACTCTTATGATCCACAAGGCAGGCTCAAGTCAGTAATGACTTGAGTCTCCAAAGTGTACTTATATTTTGTATATTTTTTTTGTTGTTGTTGTAGGATCATCCCCTGAAGAGTAAAGAAGTTGGCATAGTAGATAGTGGTTGTTCTAGGAGCATGTCAGGAAACAGAGAAAAGATGATTGATTTTGTACCCATAGAAGGTGGAGGCAATGTGACTTTTGGTGGAGTTGATGGTAGAATCACAGGGAAAGGAACTATTAGAACACCAAAATTGGATTTTGAGAATGTGTATTATGTAAAGGAACTGCAACACTTCAACTTGTTCTCAGTATCACAAATTTGTGACACAAAGAACAAAGTATTCTTCTCTGAGGATGAATGTCTTGTGCTCTCTAAAGACTTCAAACTTCCAGAAGATACATCAATTCTGCTGAGAGTTCCAAGGAACAACAACCTATACACATTCAACATGAATGATGTCCAACCTGAAGGTGATCTAACATGCTTGGTGGCTAAAGCATCCCTGGATGAATCTAAAAAATGGCACAGAAGGATGGCTCATGTGAATTTCAAGACCATCAACAAGCTTTCTAAACTTGGTCTAGTTCAAAGACTTCCTTCTAAAGTTTTCACCAATGAGCACAATTGTGTTGCCTGCAACAAAGGGAAGCAACACAGAGCCTCATACAAAGTAATTACAGCTGTGAGCACTATCTCAGAACCTCTTCAATTGCTACATATGGATCTCTTTGTTCCAACTCAAGTAACAAGTATTGATCATAAGTACTTCTGTTTGGTAATCACTGATGATTATAGCAGGTTTTGTTGGGTATTCTTTTTGAAAACTAAAGATGACACATCTCAAATTTTAAAAGAATTTGTTACCCTTGTTGAAAACCAGCTAAACAAAAAGGTTAAAGGTATTAGGTGTGATAATGGGACAGAGTTTAAAAATGTTGTTTTGATAGAGCTTTGTAACTCTAAAGGGATAAAAAGGGACTATAGCAATCCAAGAACCCCACAACAAAATGGGGTTGCTGAAAGAAAGAATAGGACCTTAATAGAGGCTACAATATCAATGCTTGCAGACTCTAAGTTACCCACAATGTTCTGGACTGAAGCAGTAAGTACTGCTTGTTATGTTTTGAACAGGGTATCTATCACTAGACCTCATTTCAAGACACATTATGAACTTCTCACTGGGAAAGTTCCTTCTATACATTACCTCAAACCTTTTGGATGTCAAGTGACCATTTTGAACACTAGTGATCCATTTGGGAAAATTGATGGAAAAGCTGATGAGGGGTACATTGTGGGATATTCAGCTCATAGTAAGGCTTATAGGGTATATAATCTAAATGCTAAAAGGATAGAAGAGACTCTTAACCTGAGATATCTAGAAGAAAAGACTAATGTTCAGGGTCAAGGTCATGCTTGGTATTTTGACCTGGATTACCTAACAGATTATTTGGGTTATACTAGAATTGTTGCTAACCAATCTGCAGGTACACAAGAATCTCCCTCTAACAATGCAAGTGTCCTAGATGATGACTCAGAAGATGAGTCTGAGCTTGATGAACAAACCATTGTTGTACCTTCATTTCCTCCTAACCAGTTTGAAGGTAATGGTGCAAAAGATTCTATTGATATGAATGAAGAAGAGTCACAATATGCAGAGGATCTTGCTAAACTCTGGAAGCAAGAGCATGCAGCCACTCAAGAAGCTGAGAGGCTTGGTGAGAAGTTTGCAAAAGATGCTGAAGCATTCCTTAGATAATCAGCACAAGCAGTCAGTGGAAACCAGGATACTGCTGACATTTCTTCTGACAGTTCACCTGTTTCTCCTGACATCACCATATCTGCTGACAATCCTGCTGCATATACTCCCATTTCTACCAAGGTGTCCACAAACTTTGGAGAACCTTATACCAGATTTCCAAGTCCTTCAGATCTTGGTAATTATCAATCCAAAGCTGGCATCTTCACCTCATCTTCCTATGACAGTGTTTTTGAACCCACAATGACCAATCTTGATACCTCAATTGCTGTCAACCCCAATGCAACAAAAAGGATCAACATTCTACATCCACAGGAAAATATTATTGGTGATCCTCAAGATCCTGTTAGAACTAGAAGCACAGTGAAACAAACTAAGTATGGAGAAGTTGCTTTTATTTCCGATGTCTCAAATCAACAAAGAGATAATCACACAGACTTTCAACATTGTCTGTTTGCTTGTTTCCTCTCTAAAATGGAACCAACCAGTGTCCCACAAGCTCTTGCAGATCCAAGTTGGCTTGAAGCAATGCAAGATGAAATGCTACAATTCAAGAATCAGCAAGTTGGATATTGGTTCCTCTACCAGATGGGAAGTATGCAATTGGGACAAAATGGATTTTGAAGAATAAAAGGGATGCAAGGGGTATAGTGGTGAAAAACAAAGCAAGGTTGGTAGCTCAGGGGTTCAGGCAGGAAGAAGGGATAGATTATGATGAGGTTTTTGCACCAGTTTCTAGAGTAGAGGCCATTAGGATTTTCTTGGCCTATGCATCTTATATGGGCTTTATGGTTTATCAGATGGATGTGAAAGGTGCATTCTTATATGGTGAGATTGAAGAAGAAGTCTATGTCACTCAACCCAAAGGTTTTGAAGATCCAGATCATCCTGAGTATGTTTATAAGGTTGTTAAAGCTCTTTATGGCCTCCATCGGACACCAAGAGCTTGGTATGCTAGACTCTCATCATTTCTGCTGAAGCATGGACACAGAAGAGGTGCCATTGACAAAACACTTTTCTTAAGAAGAATTCCAGGGATATAATACTTGTGCAAGTTTATGTGGATGACATTATCTTTAGCTCCACTAATGAAGCTTGGTGCAGGGAATTTGAGAATTTAATGAAGGGTGAGTTTCAGATGAGTGCCATGGGGGAGCTTACTTTCTTTTTAGGTCTACAAGTTAAACAGAAACCAGATGGTATATTTATTAGTCAAGATAAATATGTGAGGGACATTTTGAAGAAGTTTGGCATGGAAAGTATCAGAACTGTTACTACACCTTATGAAGCTCCTAAACCAAAGAACAACATTGAACCAGATCCTGCTGTGAATGTTCACTTATACAGATCCATGATTGGTTCATTGATGTATTTAACAGCTTCAAGGCCTGACATTACATTTGTTGTGAGTGCTTGTTCAAGGCATCAAGTTACACCACTTACTTCTCACTTGAATGCAGTCAAGAAGATCTTCAAGTACCTCAAAGGCCAACCTAACCTAGGTCTTTGGTACCCAAAAGAGTCCCCTTTCAAGTTGGAAGCATATAGTGATAGTGACTATGCTGGTGCAAATTTGGATAGAAGGTCCACAACTGGAGGTTGCCAATTTCTTGGAAGAAGATTGATTTATTGGCAATGCAAGAAACAAACAATAGTTGCTACCTCATCTACTGAAGCAGAATATGTTGCTGCTGCCAATTGTTATGGGCATGTACTTTGGATACAGAATCAGTTGCTGGATTATGGGTTTAATTTCATGAACACCACAATCTTTATTGATAATCAAAGTACCATATGCATTGTTAAAAATCCAGTTTTTCACAATAGAACAATGCATATTGAGATTAGGCACCACTTTATAAGAGATGCATATGAAAAACATTTGATAAAAGTGGTTAAGATTCACACAGATAATAATGTGGCAGATTTATTGACTAAAGCTTTTGATGGACCTAGGTTTCAACATTTAGTTGTCCACATTGGGATGGTTAACCCTTGAATGCAAAGTTTGAGGGGAGGCATAAGCCTCAGGGGAGGCATATGCCTCAGGGGAGGATTGTAGTTGTAAACTTTGTAGATTGATTATTATTATAGATATTGTATATTTTAGGTTACTAACACTAATGTAACACCCCTAAAATCTGGTTTAGCGGAAGCATACATGTTTGGGTGCTACTGAAATGGTATCATAACACAAAGTACAAAGAACGGTTTTAACTCAACCGTTTAAAAGAAATCTCTATATTCAAAAGCATTTTTGTTTACAGCGTTCCAAAAACAGTGTGGAAATATAAGCCCATTAAAGAAATAAAGTGGTCCCACATATATCAGAGTCATCTATGACCATGCCATGCCCTGCCAAAGCCTCCAATAGCAAGCTATCGCTCTAAACCTGAAAATACATGCTAAAGTGTCAACACGAGGTTGGTGAGTTCATAGGTTTATATAAATAGCAATTCAGTATAAAAGAGACGTGAGTTCGATAAAAGCTTGGTGACCATTGTATCGCGTATAACGCCATAAAATGGAGTTCACTTTCAAGTATATGTAGTAATGTGGACCACAAGGTTAAACATTTGCTTGACCGTTACATTCAGTCATGATCACATATGAGCTGACCGATACATTTGATCATGTATGTACATAGCAAGTTGGCCAGTTCATTTGCCAGGTTGGCCAGTTCATTTGGCTTAGCCGGTTCATTCGGTTATAAATGTATAATCGTTTAAAGTACTTGTGTCCGTATGTAAAGTAGTCACGTGTGTAACAGATAAACACAGCATGCATTCAAATAACCAAATCAAAAAGTATTCAGTCAAACAGCAAAGTTTGCGTAAACAATTCACGTATCCAAGAAAACAAGCATTGAGTTTAGTTAGAAACGAGCATGTATTCTCCCCCAAAATAGTTGTAAAACGAGTAAAACAGGGGGTATGAACTCACCTCAATATGAAGCAACGCAAAATATCACAACTGACACAACTGGCATCTAGAGCAGAACACAACGGTATCAAGAGATATAGGCACAATGGTACGAGATCGGCATAACCTAATTAGTATATAATTATCTCAGAATATGTCTCGTAAAGTAAAAGAGTTTTCAAAGACAAGCGTCTTAGTACAATGTTCGTGCTTTCAGTGTTTTGACTCATTTGAAAAGGTTTTTATGCGTTATCATGTGCTCGTGTATTTCTTGCTTGTTGTGTGGTACGTACATTTCAAAAGTAGTTTATTTAGAAAGGCTCTTGGTGATGGCTCGTGGTGAAAGCGTATGGTGTGAGTGTACCTGACGGAATATCCGTATGTTGTATTCATCGTTACAATTTATANTCTCATTTGACCATTGTTGAAAACTCAATATTTTACTTGAAAACTCAACATTTCACTTTTGACTATTTTTTCTTTATAAGTAGTAGAGATATATAGGTTGAATGTCATATCTCTTACGAGTATATAACAAGAGAATTTCACAAATTGAGAGAAGAAAAATATATATATATATATATATATATTAGGCAAAGTTTATAATCACGTATTTAATTAATTAAAATTAATTAAACATGTGTTGAGAAAATAATATAATAATAGTGTTAGTGGAGGAATATTATATTATAAATATTATTTATAATATAATATGAATTTTAAGTATTTGAAATAAATACCTTATAGTTAGAAAACTATATAAGTGTAAGTATTTTAGCAAAATACTCTAAGTGTCATAATTTTTAGAAAATTTGGGCATGACCCGTTCGTTTATTCAACGTTTTCATTTTCCTCCATTGTTGCAATTTCTCAATTAAATCACTTGTCGCTTTATTTGTAAAATTTAGTACGTAATAACTATATTATTTGTTATTAATATAGTTATCGTTATAATTCGTTTTAAGTTACGAAAATACTCGTCATAAGCTCAAATATTTGTAAAAACTCATTTTCATCATCCGAAGAGTTTAGTGGGCCAAAAATCCACTATTGGGCCAATTAGTCCAATATAAGCCCAAAAAATATATATATTTCGAATTAAGTTACCTTATATATATCGTTATATATCGAAATTAATTCTTACACGTCCGATAACAAATTTTTGGTCAAAAGTCAAAGTTGGAAAACTCTCATTGGGCTCGGCCCAACTGTTCACCGAACACCCTTATTGGGCTCGAAAAGTCCAATTGGCCCAATGACCAATTTTAGTGTTTTTAATTTATATAACTTTTATAATTAAACATAATTAACACTTTTATTTATGTTTAATCCTCAAAAAGCCAAGTTTAGCCAAAAATATTTTTAGTCGATTCTTTTAAGTGCTAGTCGACCCAAAATATTTATTTTCTCCAAAAATTGTACTTTTAACTAATTATTTATAATTAGTTATGGTTAATTCGATATATACTTAATTAAAATCTTACAAGCAAAACTTCCACCAATTCACCACTTGACCCAAAATATTATGTTATTCAAAACCCCAATAACTTCATATTTTTATTTGAGCCGATTTACATATATACAAATAAAAGTGTATATTTCGTCTTAAACTCGCGTAGTTAGCATAAATCACATTTGTATCATCAAACTAGTACCACAAGCAACAAGATTTACCACACAAGCAAGAAATATCTTAATGAATATGAAAACTTCATATGATTCGAGCTACATATGTATGCACACATCAATTTATATCTTTTTCAATTTAGCAAAATATATACATTTAGCACTTGGTAACACCATTAAATATCACAAGAACATGATTGAAACAAGATTAGAAAAGTTTTGATGATTACTTACAAAGGATGTGTTTTAACGTGGCTAGGAAGAACAAGAAAGGACCCAAATGCTTCAAGTTTAACCCAAATCACGTTCCGATTACCCCAAAACTCTTGAATTTAATACCCAATTAATTTGAACTTCAAAATTTATGTGTGGATCTTGAATTTATTGAAAAATTTCGGCTAGGGAGTGTTGGAGAAGATAAGAAGATGAAAATATTTGGTCTAGGCATGTGTTTACCCTTTATGTAAGTATATAGAACTAGTTTTAGTAATAAACTTTGGGTAAAAGGGTGCACCAAGGATTATAAGGTTATTTGCATGTGTTTTATTTGTGGGAGAGTTAGGTGGCTGATTTAGGGGGATCCTAGGAAGGGTTCAAATAAGATTTTTACTCCCCGTTGGTGCATCGTGTGTCGGTTTAAGCTTAAATGTAACCGAAATGTCCCGGTTTAACGTTTTTGGACACGTACACGTAAAATAAAGTTTTTAGCCACGTTTTTGTCAGAAATGTAATAAAATGTCATTACTGACTCAAAAATATATTTACTTGACTTTTACCATAGGTACTGTGGTATCGGTTCGCGTGCGGCGTTGTTTTTCAGAAAAATGTGAGAAAACTCTCAGCAAATTACGAAACTTGTCAGTAACTATCCAAAATGGAATAATTTGTGTTTACTGACAAAAATAGACTTTTTTAATGATGACTGTAAGCTACAGTACCCGTTACAGATAGCCGAAATGCTCAAAAATATTCATTTATGCATAGAAATGCCCAAATTAGCTATAATAAATAAATATTTATTATTAAAATTAGTCTGAAAAATTCCGGTTTGTTACAACTACCCATCTAATGTGTTTCTTAGCATATTAGTTTGTTTGTTTGGTTTGCTACTATGTGTTTGTTTTACAGAATACATGTGTGTGTAGTTGCTGGTTTGGATTGTTTGGAACAAGGTCCTGTAAGCTAAAGTTTGTTTCTTCTGATGGAGTCATTGTTTCTACTGAAGAAGGATAAAAGTGATTTTCATTGTTCCTACTGAAGTAAATACAACTGATTCTCATTGTTTCTACTAAAGTGGAATACATGTGATGTTCATTATTTCTACTGAAGAGAAAGACAAGAAGTGCAATGAAAGATAAATTCAAGTTGTTCATTCATTCAAGAAATAAGTTACA